>ML815518.1:2650-51760 GCA_009831015.1 Picea engelmannii
ATGCATGCCTTGACCAAGTTCAAACAATATTTGGTGGGCAACAAATTCGTGGTCAAGATCGATCACAACAGTTTGAAGTATTTCCTTGAGCAGAAGGACCTCAGTGAGCGCCAACAGAAATGGGTGACGAAGGTACAGGCATTCGACTTTGACATAGAGCATGTCAAGGGGAATAAGAACATTGTGGCCAATACACTATCGAGGAGACCTGTGGCATGTTCTTTGATGGAGATTTCAGTAGATTGGAAATCCCACTTGTTAGTGGAATATTCCAAGAACAAGTTCGCTTGTGAGGTGATGGATGGGCAGATACAGGATGACCGGCATAGGGTCATTGACGATGTCATATTTTACAAGGATAGAGTCTTCTTGGTGCCAGATTCAGGGCTTAAGAAGAAAATCCTAACCACAATTCATGATTCACCTCTAGCAGGCCATCAGGGGTTTTTCAAAACCTACAGACAGATCAAAGAGAGGTTCTCATGGAAGGGCCTCAAACAAGATGTTATGAGACACGTCAGTGAGTGTGTGACTTGCCAGCAGAACAAGTCAGAGCATGCTCTTCCAACAAGGCTACTTCAGCCACTCCCCATTCCAGAGCAGAAATGGGAGAGTATATCTATGGACTTCATCACCGGTCTACCCAAGGTCCAGGGTAAGGACTGTATCTATGTAGTGGTCGACAAATTGACCAAGTTTTCTCACTTCTACGCCATACCGACAGAGTACAGTGCAGTTCAAGTAGCCGAGCTTTTCTTCAGGGAGGTCTTCAGACTTCATGGGTTGCCGAAGAACATCATCAGTGACAGGGACAGTTGGTTCATAGGGACATTTTGGAGAGATTTGTTTCGGTTGGTGGGGACAGAGTTGACACCTAGCACCAGCTATCACCCTCAGACAGATGGGCAGACCAAGATTGTCAACAAGTGGGTTGAAGGGTATTTGAGGAACTATGTAGGAGGACAACAAAGAATGTGGGTAAAGTGGTTACATTTGGGGGAACATTGCTACAACACCACCTGCCACATGTCCATTGGTATGACACCCTTCCGAGCATTGTATGAATATGATGCTCCCACTTTGGTAGACTTGGTCTTCGGGGAGAGCAAAGCTCCCAAGGCCAAGGATTGGATCATAGAGAGTCAGGAGATTCTCAAATTGTTGAAAGAGAACCTGCAGACGGCGCAAAACCGACAAAAGATAAGTGCGGACAGGCATAGGATAGAGCGCAACTTTGAGGTTAGAGATTTGGTTTTCTTGAGACTCCAACCCTACAGACAATCATCTCTGAAGAAGAGCGGAGCCGAAAAGCTCAAGCCCAGATTTTATGATCCTTACAGGATCATGCGCCGAATAGGCGAGGTTGCTTATGAGCTAGAGCTTCCAGAGGGGAGAAAGATTCATAACGTGTTCCACGTGTCTTGCCTAAAAAAGGCAATGGGACAATTCATTAACACATCAGAGGAGCTTCCCCCATTGGATGAGGAGGGACAGTTGGAGTTAGTTCTGGAGGAGGTTTTGGAGTTCCGGGAGCGAAAACTAAAGAGCAGGGTCATCAGAGAGTGTTTGATCAGATGGAGAGGGCTTCCAATAGAGGACGCTACTTGGGAGAGCGAGCAGGTGTTGCAGCACCCTGAACTGGTATTTCTTGAGGACAAGCAATTTCGGGAAGGGAGGACTGTAATGTCCCTTTCCAAATAGGAGCTCCAGAAGAGAAGGCTTAATGGTCTAAACCACCCCGTTAGACTATAGCTAGGGCCAAAGAGAATTAAACAGGGTTACTAGAGGTTACTCCAGTCCCAGGTGTTATATTCAGAAAGTGACATTGAGCTAACAAGAGTTAACAACGCTTTTAAGTCATTATGAGCTAAAAATAGAAGTCAACAGTGAATTAGGGTTTCGGCAGTGATTTAGGGTTTCAGCATGATTTAGGGTTTTGGAAAGCTATAAAGGAAGGGTTAGCGACCTAATTCATCATTATGCAGATTATGACTTGTCATTGAGGAGAAGAGGCGCATCTCAGGAGAGATAGTTCAATGTATTCCGAGAGGAAGACACCAGTTGGCTGATTTCGGTGTTGAAAGACACACCCTAGTCACCGGGAAGATCATCCAGGTCTTCCATCATTCTTCAGTGCTCCCATATTTTGGGTATTATCTGTTAGTTGCTTATTTGTATTTCGGCTAAGATCCTTTGTCTTTTGATCTAGCCGAGTGTTGTTATTTTATTCAGCCGCAGTTGCTTATTTATATTCTGGCTAAGATCATTTGTATGTTGATCTAGTCGAGTATTGTCAATTATTCAGCCGCATTCGGCCATTTTGTAATCCACAGAGATATCATAATACAAACTTGTAGTCCTTTGTCGCGTTTATTATTTGTATGATCATTTATATGCTATAAACCTTTGATCCTACACACACATTAGCAGCGTTTCCTAGACTAACCAAGTCAGGGACATTACATCCTAAGTCTTTGTTGCTGAAAAAGTCATCCAGTTTATCGTTCATATTAATAAATTCTGCCATTAGTTAACTTGGGTATCATAATTATTATTATTTACTAAAATTGTGTCACTCTGCCTGAGCCTCAAAATTTTTTTGTCAAATTGCCCAGTTCCCTGTTACCAAAATTTTATCAAGTCTTTGTTGCTAAGAAAGGCATTCAATTTATCCTTCATATGTGTAAATTATTCCATAAATTAACTTAACTTGGGTATCATAATTATTATTATTGAAAAAAAAAGCTGTTTTATCTTTTTTTTAAATAATAGCTTTTCATGTTACATTGCTATTTTAAAAAATTTAGATCTTTTGTCTCATTTCAAGCCAACGTCCTCTTCATGTTACATGGCTATTTTAAAAAATCTAGGTCTTTTGTCTCATTTCAAGCCAAACAGTCATAGCACTCACACCAAGCATTCATAGCCAAAATGTGAATTATTATTTTATGATTTTGCCTATGCTTTTACCCACCCCTAAGTTTTTCATGTTACATGGCTATTTTAAAAATTTAGATCTTTTGGCCCATTTGAAGACAACGTCAAGCCAAACAGTGATAGCAATCACACCAAGCATCGACAACACCTACGCATCGAGCACCAAGGGAACAGCCCATGAGCCAAAACGTTGCACCATACATCAAGGGAAGTTGGTTCTACTCGATAATATAAAAATAAAATAAAAAATGTTTTTCTCTTTTTTTTTTTCTTTTTTTACAAGAGATATATGAAGTATTTATATATGTTTAAAGAATACTTCTAATTTTATTAGATATTGATAAATATCTTCAAAAAAAAAATTTATTAGAATTTTCAATATATTTTTTCGAAATTCTTAGTTTAGTAGATACTGTTTTTTATACCTTAATAACTGTAAACCCTTGAATTCTTGAGACCTCAGTTTTCCTCCCCAATATCTAAACTATATTGACTTTATTTTTCACAATTTAAAACCTCTTTATAAATGAACCTGATAAAATATTGGTCCACTAACATAAAAAACAAAAAAAATACTCAAACCAATCATCGATCTGCCTAACCCCGAACCCAAATTCTAAATAACGCCTGAGTATTGACATCAACGCGTCCCCAGACATCAATGCAAGTGCCAGATGTGTGTTGAGACAAGCTCAAGCCTGGATATGTGATTCTCATGCACAAGTGTTCAAACGTGCTATCAAAGGGATGCCAAGGTACCCATACTCAGATGTCAAGGTTCCAAGCGTTGTGGGAGATCAATAGCAGACATGGACTTCATGTTTCTCGTTGCCTTTTTGCAAAATCACTAGTCTCATGCAAATTTTATTGACACAAAGTAACAGGAATAAGTTTTCTATCATTCTGGATAAATAGGAAGGTCAGAGATGGATTGATGTTGAATACCTTGAGAAGGATTTTGTTTCCTGTGGATTGGGAAAAATAAAGTGAGCCCACCGATTCATAGCAAAGCTAAACGTCCATGTGTCCTGGCGCATTTACCTTCTCCAAATGAAAAATGGTGGATAAAAAAGCCATGGTTCTGTATGTGATTTCAATTCTCATATCATGCAGCTTTGTACTGGTAAGAAGTGAAGCATCGCATCACAGTTATAAAGTGGGAGATGGAGCATTACTACTCATCAGTTGTTTTATCCTCAGAAACGTTTGTTTAAAACTATGTCGTCTGAATGTCTTGATAAGGTGCAATTCTGCAATTCTATGATGGTCAAAATGCAATAGTTGTTGTCAATATTCACTATGGATATAACCAGGAAGACTCTGATCACAAATGATGCCAATGAACGATGGTTTGGTTACTGATCCAACCTTGCATTCTGCGAGGCCTCTTCATTGTCACAAGCCTGGTGAAGCATGAGTGTGTATTGATTCTAAGCCAGTGGTTCTTACAAGAAATGGGATAACAGAAAAGAAGTGTATTGAACCCTTAGAAGATGAGCTGGAGTTTCATTCCCTATTTGAGAACATAATTCCAGGTGTCAATTAAGGTAGTCATTTGGTATTCGATAAAGGAAAGTTACCTTAAAACTCTAAATCAGGAATATTTTCAGTTCTCTCAAGTTACCTAGTGGGAGAGCATATCTTGGGAACAGTAAAACATATAGCTCAAATTTCAAGATATTGGATCAGCATCCTAAAAAGTCATCTCAGATTTGGAGGTAGGATCCTGATTTTCTGGCACAAAATCAACATCAGTAACTAATTCCTAATTTGGAGGACAAAGATCATCATTCGAAGGTGGCAGAGGACTAGTCAACAGGGCATCAAAATCAGCCGAGGTTGAGTATTTCAAGGAAAATAATTTGCAACAAGTCAATTACCAAGTCTCGAAGCAAAACATATCCATTTTTTGACCACACATTCCAAATATTCAGGCAGAGAATTTGGAAGTTCCAGATCTTTTGCAAAAGATTCGATACCTCTTTATTTTTTTATGGTTGTTAAATTCTTTATTTTCTAACGTTAGAGGGCTTTTTAGTGATATTTTTGTTTTATAATTCTAGAAAAGGAGAAGTGTTGAAAAGGGATTTTTGGGAGGCATGGAAGAGAGCTTCCTCATGTAGGAGAGCAATGGTTCAAATGGCGAGAGGAAGAAGATCTGGAAATCATATTGTAAAAAGCTTTAAGCCTGCAGCACCTTGTACTCAGCGAATTAGACATTCTAATGGTCAGATCGTTTTTTCCATATCATTCATCTTTGCTTGCTTATTTGAATGTTATTGAAGTCTTTGCAAAGCATTGAATTCTTGCTATATTAAGCTTAAATGTCAGTAAATACTTGTTGTTCTAATAATTATGTCTTGGGATTTGTATTTAAATATTTCATTTCAAGTTTGAAATGATATTTTAAGCTTGGAAATATTCTGCACAGGAGTAAACAAATTGTGAACTTATACTATGTTTTCTTCTTCATTTCTCTTATACATCATCACTGCCTTGTGTGAGTTATTAATGTGAATACCACTCACTAAGAAAGAAGATGCAAATCTTTAGAAATCTAAAATAAAAGGATTAAGACCAAATCTATAACCCTCCATCTTTTTCAACCACCTAATCCATAAAGCAACCCTAACTCAAACAAACCATTGCAAAAACTAAGATGTTGTAGGCACAGAGAGCATCTTCTAGGACTAACACTATCCATAGTATTTTTATTTGTACCTAAATTTAATATTTCTCTTTTTATCTATCTAAATAGTAATTTTTACATTAAATATTAAATATTTATATGGAATATTTCTCACAAAGATTTGTTTTATTTTCATTATATATATATATATAAACTAAAATAGAAGTTTTTATATTTCTAAATATAAACACTATAAGTACACACAATCCAGTGGGGATCTGCCTAAATGGAAACCAAAGTCCTCATCAACCATAGTTATAGTTGTATCAAACATCGAGAAACAAAATGTCCATAAGCCTATTCATACTTCTGAAATCTAAAAATGAAGGATAATTCAAACTAGAACCACCCTATAGCTATGATGCCAAAGACAAAGGAGAACATATCACAGCGTGGATTCTCTTTTACCTTGACTTGGATGGAGCACTTGCGCGACCCTAGAAGAATTGGATTCCTTGAAGTACTTATATAGTTGTAATGGTTTTGAACCTCTTGCATGACCCAAAATTTAATTCCAAATTGAGAGAAACAAAAGATATCAAATTTTCTTTCCAGCAAATTAATTTCCTGGAGGGTGTTGTCATTGCCTATTTTGACTTTCTCTACAATCTGAGCAAACATAGCCTTCACTATCCAATAGGTTTCATCCATCTTGAAGTACTTTGTTTCCATGGTTCTTGCAAACTTCTTATCCTTCACCCAAGATTTGATTTCTTTGGCAACATCTGTGTCGGAGGTGGCGTGTCGATAACGTCGGACCACTTCCTCTATTTTTGTAGATGTCTGCTTCTCCTCATCTGAACAAATATTCTCAAACCTCATCCCAGCCATCCATGATGCCCTTTCCACCCTGGAGAGATTGATCGGGCCTTGGGAGGAGGAGTCCTCCTTTTGTTTCCCTTAAACCTTTTATGTCCATTCTATGTCTCTTTCTGAAAACGACCGAGACAAACCCAAAATTCCCTTTCTCGTTTTTCCCTATTCACTATATTCGCCACCGTAAGCTTGACCTTTTGTTCTTCGTCCCTCTACTCTAACAAGGAAACATGAAATATTGTTGAGTCTACTAGTATCCAAGACCCCCTATGTTTCCCCCTTTTAACCTTGTTGGGGGAAGAGGCCACAAGATGGCCTTATCTGGCTTCCACTTCCACAACTAGTCCTAAAGACCTTAAACTTTTGGCTCCCTCTTCCAGCTAAGATGGTCCACTGCACTTAAGTTTTCCAATGTTGAGCCAATGCACCAATCATTTCCCTTGAAATAAATCTGCATCTTGACTTCTTCATGGTAGAGTCTTTTCATTAATTCTTCCCGAGGCTTCATCCTAGAGTTTGTTGTCCTCACGTAATTCCACCTTACTTCCCATAACTAACCTTCATTCCACAGATCTTGTTTCCACCATCGTTCTGTACTCACCACATGCTCCATTGTTTGTGACTCGCGTTCACTTGATGTCAAGGCTTCCCCTTGAGAGTTGATGAAGCCACCTATCCCATCCAAAGCCCAGCTGGAACATCCATACCATCAATTCTCTAAGTTGGTGTTGTCGGCATGTATATCGACAAACCCTTCATGAAGGTACCTTCCTATCATCAAATTAACCCCACTTTAGTCCGAACCACTTACCTATTCTTCCAACACTCCAGATGTCTCTGTTATCTTGTTAAACTTCCAAATAATTGACATACAACTTCTGAGAAAATATATAATATTTTTATTGTACATTTGTTATAACAACATTTTCTTTAAAACCATCATTAAATATTTTTTTTAGTATTTTTTTTAAAACCATCATTAAATATTTTCTTTTATATCTAAATTTTTTATAATGTTAATACTAAATTCAATTATCCACTCAATACTAATACACATATGATATATATTCACCACAAATTTTCAAATATCCACTTGATATCGACATGGATGTAAAATGATAACATTTAACAGAATCTGATTTGAAAACCCAATATATTAATGGTCTGATAAAATGTTGTTTACATTATACATATTTTTTTGTATTTTTATTTCGATACATGATAATTGAATCTTCCTTGTGTATTTGTTGGTGGCATTCTTCCATACTACATACTCAATATAAACGTAAATGGAGAAACATTGCTATGAAAATTTATATGTTGTGTAAAATGTTTTATAGAAATATTCTTTATATTATATATACTCGATATAAATGTAGAAACTTTGCTATGGAAAATTTATATGTTCTGTAAAATGTTTTATACAAATAGTCTTTATATTATATATTTTTATACTCCTTTCTACGTAAGTTAGCAAATGTCCACATTGTTTTTGGGAAATGTTTATTTGATGTTTCAAAACCTTATATTTTTCAAAGTTTATTTAATTTATTTTTTTATATTAATAATATTTAATACTTATGTTAATATTATTTTTTGTTTTTTAATTTAAAATAATAATCATGTTTATTTATTTTCTTATAATAATAATATTTATTTATTTTATTTTTTATATTAATAATATTTTATGTAATGTTGAAAATGTTAACATTGTTTTTGTCTTTAATATAAATTATGTTTGTTCATCTTGTTTATTTTTTTATATTAATAATATTTGAATACCTTATATAATGTGAGTATTAATCATATTTGAATACCTTATATAATGTTGGAAATGTTCACATTATTTTTGTTTTTAATGTAAATTATGTTTGTTCATCTTGTTTATTTTTTACATTAATAATATTTGAATATTTTATATAAAGTGGGAAATGTTCACATTGTTTTTTATTTGTGATGTAAAGTGATAATTATGTTTGTTCATTTTGATAAACTTGATTTAAAGTGGGGTATGTTTTAAGTCTCAATTAAAAATATTAAAGTATTTTTTATTCAAAAATATTACTTTCTAGAATTAAATTTAACTATCACAAAATTATCTATTTATTAAAAAAATTCAATAAATATATAAGGAGAGGATATTAGAATGGAATGGAATGCATGCATATAGGAATATGTACTAAGGAAAGACAAAACTTCAGAAAGGGAACCCTAAAATATATCTATAAGAAAGAAGTAAAAGATCTCAATAGTCAATTTCAACACTTATATAAATGTATTGTATTGGGTTTGCATAAGTAATAATAATAAAAAATAATTTTCTATGTGTGTTAATTTTTCCAATTTGGTACCAAAGCATATCATTTGTCTACAGAAAGGAGTTTGCTAGAGGAAATTGTTGACGACATGGGTTGGATAAAATCATTTCTCACACTTGTAGTTGTTGCAAATCGATGCTCTCACTAGAGGATGTGAGCCACACAAAGATGAGTTATGACCTGCATTATGAGGAGAGAGTCGATCTCTCAATAGGGGGCCACAACCGGTGAAGAGAGCAGTTTTTAGTGGACTCAACTTGAGAAGTGGGTCGTCTCTTGTGAAAGAGAGTCCTCACTGTTGGAATAAAAAGAGGCTCTAGCAAGTGCTAGATTTGAGTTGGGACCATCATTCGCATATTTATAGCGTCACCAACATCTTGAAAGGATATACATTTCTACTCGAGCAAACAAGCATTTTCAACCAAACATTGAATGGGGTGTGGAAGGTCACATATCTGCAACAAAACATATTTTTGAGTCAAGCAAAATAAGTGAGAACAAGGGAAGTCTCCAGTGTATAGAATATTGAGGCAGAAGTCGAGTCTCACAACCAAAAGAGGGCGACCTAGGAACCATCACTCCCATCACCATTGGTTTCATCATTTGCGCTTACATATCAGTTGTTGTGTTGTAGGAGAGTATCATGTGCGGAGAAGTCACCGCTTTTCTTGCTGCTATATGAGGTAATAGTTTTAGATTAGTTTCTTTTGAACATGGACTATATAGCATTGGAAAAATTTAATGGCCATAATTTCCATACTTGGAAGGTTAAGATTCAGCTGCAGATGATGCATAATAATCTATGAGGAATAGTAACATGAACATAAGTAACACCTATGGATCCCAAGCAATTTATTGTGTGGGAGAAAAGGGAGGTGTTGTGGCAAACAACAAACCCCCTTAAATTTCTATAAAATTAAGGGGGCCCTCCTTGAATTTAGGAAAATATTGCCTTTATTTACACTTGTCTAGATTTGAAAAGATGGTTTTATGGTTATTTTCACGGGGTTTGATTTTGGGTACTTTTTGTTTCCTTTGGTTTATCTTTTGTGAGATGATAATTTAGTGATAAAATTGTTGCATCATGAAAACTTATTGTTTTGTTACATTTTCTTCATATACAATATGGTTGTGCCATCTTAAGTTCCTGCAAACAAAACATCAAATGGATTCCATTATTCAAGTTTGCTTAAACAAAGCATGATGATTTTAGGAAGCATATTGATTTATTTTTTGTCCATATATATTTGTAAATATATTAAAGTTTATTTATTTATTAATATATACAACAAAATGCATAAACTTTTGTAAATAAATAATAAATTTTTTAATCATGGTTATTTTAGATAGTTTTAAAGTTTCTTGGTAAATAATTAAAATTTTCTTTTTAATTGTAAATATTCAAAAAAAAGTCGACTTTCATGACAATATATATTAGCTTTATTTGAATATTGTTTTAAATAAATATATATATATATATATATATATATATATATATATATATACCAAGTTTATTCGAATATTGTTTAAAAAAAAAAGCCTTTCATTTTGACTTTTATTTTTACACATTATTTTGGAAATCTCGGGCTTAGGATTTCATTTATTCACTTGTTATATTGTTTCCATGTAGAGAGAAACTAATTATCACAAAGTCGAGGTCAAAAGAATTGAGGGTCACCAAAATCTACAAAAAGGATATAAGATCTTAAGAAAGATTGAGGTTCATTTATTAACTTGTCCAGGTGTTAATTCTCAACACTGAAGAATAAAATGCTACCATAGTTTCAGATCATTTCCACGATATCATGAAAAAAGAATCCGCTAGACCTATCCAAAAATGAAGTTATGGGTCATTATGAGGCGAGAAATGAGGCACTCATGATGCTACTGTTATCATAGGTTGCCATGAAAATAATTTGCAATGATAATTATAACAGATACCACTAAATGGTGGGCATTAAAGGTAAATAATTTCTAGTTTGTATAACCTCAACGAGATCGAAAATCACCATAATCTTCATGAGATTGCAAATGCGTAAGTATTGCAGAAATTTTCTCCACCATATCCAGCTTATATGACCAAAAAAATTGAAGATTTCTTTGTTAGGTCATGTGGGTAAAAGAAACAAAGGGCTGCCTCATCACTCAGAAAAGATTTTACAAAACCACAGAGAAGTGATATGAAGTTATCACAAGTTTATTTCTATATTTTGAGAGGTAAATCTTTAAGATTTCATCTAAATTAATTTTTGGGTTGTAATGTAACAATCACTTGGATGGTTTGAGAAAGAACTCATAATGAAATAACATTCAACCCAACTTCAATGAATTTTTGTGCCCAACTCAGCTTTTCGAGGGTGTAAAATAAACAACAAATCAGAATCGTAATTATCTCTTTCATTAATTATTTATTCATGTAAATATTTTATTAATTGGTGTTTACAAGTTTACTTCAGGTTCTATCTTTTAGGGAATCTCATAATCAAACATGTCAATGCAAAACGGAATATCATATATTATGAAGAATTGGGAAATTCGGATATATGGGCGAAATCAGCAGTTACAGGTAGATTTTCCAGTCAGTTTTTTATCAAACCAGGTTGAATTTGATAAAATGAAAACCTGGGTTTTTCCCACAGCTTTTCAAATTAGCCGGGTCGTGTGGAATTTCCCCAAACAAATGGATATTTTGAGAGATATTCTAGGTCCATTCGAAAGTATTTTTCAAAGTTCCTCCCATTCACCAGCTGAAGTTAAACTGTTGGAAAGAACACTGCCAACATCACGTCCAAAAGACAACCAGATCAATATTCATGTTAAAAGAAAATGGTTATCAGTCCAGAGAATCCATGAATGCCCAAATAAAACCGGAGTTACCACGAATCTAATACAGAGGGCGCTTTGCTTTCCCAATATTACTTTTGTATAAAAGATTTTAATTCTTTAGTTTTCCATTTGTTTACTATGCTTTCACTTTAATTTTAATTGAGTTCTTTTTTGTTAGTTTTATTAAGTTACATCTATTGGAAATGGGCACATTTAATCATCTTTTAATCATAAATTCCAATCTTATGGTTATCAATTGAAGATGTTGGATCGTCCTTCCAAATAAATGAAAGAAATGTCATGTTCATAATTTTTTTGCATTTTTGAAAGCTTCCTTTAACATTTACTCCATGACCATCTAATTGTCACTTTCAAATGATTAACAAACTTATTTGAAATTATAAATTTACTTCAATATTAACTTTTTCTCTAAATTTACATTTATGTCAAGTTTACCATATCTACCATACACCTATACCTAAGGATGAGATGGCAGCAACCATAATTGCAATCCTTTCATATTCTCCATTAGTACCCAACTTAATGTGAATTCATCTTTCATAATAATAACATAATGAACTTAATGAATAATGAACATAATGAATAACATAAAGTTGATTAATAAAATAAGTTTTATAAATTAATTTATTAAATATATTAAATTTTTTTATTAATAAAATAAGTTTTGCAATTTTGGATGCTTTAGAGTTAGGGTTATTCATAATATATTAATTAATAGGGTTAGAGTTATTAGAGTTAGGGTTTTTTTTGTAAGTTAGAAGATGTATTAGATCATGTTAAGCAGTAAAAGTTACAGTTGTCATGCTATCCCAAGAGGTTGTGGCAACATTGCCCTGGTGGGAAACCAATGCTACCACATGGCCGTTAAGGTATCCATGCAACTTGAAAAACTGTAAGAAACATAGATTGTAAAGTACTAGATCTAGTATGCCATGCAGGGTGAAAATCATGTCTGCTAGACTGTCCATGCATAAAACAAAAAACTGAAATGAGCTAAAACTGTAAATTCCTAGATATAAGAAGCTACACAGGGCAAAGAACTTGTGAATTATACTATTTGGAAGCATAAAAACATGGGAAACCTGAGCACGAAGAAGCTATCCAGAGCTGGGGTCGAGCCTCTGCTCGTTCCTTCGGTCTTGCGCGGTGTCCTCGCCTAGAGCACCCGTGTCCGAAATAACTTGTCGAAGATCCTGTAGAAGAGACATCAAGAGCTCCTCACAACGAATCTGTTCTTCTTCCCTGTGCTGCATCTGTTTGATGGCACCATTGACATACTCAATTTCTCGCTTGATGGTATCCAAAGAGTCCTTGAGAGCTTCCTTCCCAGCACAACGGGTGAAAATAGGAGAGGGCAAAGGGAGTGGAGGAAAATCAGAGGAAGAGGTGGGGGAGTCGAGAGAGGAGAGGGGGGAGGACGAAGAAGAGAGAGGGACTAACAGAACAGGAGGAGTGGAGGGTGGACGAGGGGGAGGTGGAGGTTGGCGACAGCTCCTGGGTGAGCATTGGAGCGAAGCCTAGGGAGTTTCCATGGTTGTCGAACCATTCAACTCTACAGGTGTAAGGAGATGACAAAGGAGGTAAGTCTGGAGTAGTGGCCTGTTCAGTAGGGTGGTCTGGAGAGGTGGCGCGAGATGAAGCAAGGGGAAGCTCCGGGGTGGAGGCGCGTGCAGAGTCTCGAGGAAAGATTGGAAGAGTTTGCTTGCCTCGTCCTCTCGAGCCTCTGCCTCTACCAGTGTACCAGGACGCCCCCCGTTTATATTTACCTCCAAGTCGAGGCAACAGGAGAAACACCAGAAACTAGAGATGTAGCGCAAGGTAATTGTTGTTGAAAGGACATGGTTCGAGCTAGAACCAAAAGCAATAGCGGACTAGAGGATGAGTGTTAGGCGCTGGGGGCTGAGAGCGCCAAGGAAACTCTAACCAGAGGCAAAGAACTAGATTTTCTGAAGGAGGAGGCCAAGAATCGAGAGGCCGAGAGCTCGAATGATCCATGGATTTCCAAAGCTCTAACCTAAAACCACTGAACCGGGCAAGGTGATGCCACTGGGCCTGCGTCCAACCCATTTCCATTATCAATCCCACAAATTGGAGTGCCATAACATTAAACTAATCTGAATTCAATTGAATGCAGAGGTGCATCGACCGAGGATTTAATTGCATGGATTAATGACAGAGGTGAGTGCGGGATAAGTTAGCTCGAGGTGGCAAGATATGTGTCCATGTGTCCACCCGTCTAGCCATCCACCTGTCATGTCCGATATCACCCCATCTGGGGGATGGTCCTTGTTCTGAGCCATGTTTCTGCATGCAACCACCAAGGGATGAGTAGGAAATGAGGTAGGAGAACAGAAGAAGTCTCCTTCCTGCAGGTCTACCCCGGAGTTTGCCAACATATCTGCTACTTGATTTACATTTCTTCAGACGTGGGGGGGAAGAATTACCCATCGTGGCTAAAGGATTGACTTTATTCTGATCAACCCATTCATGAGTCTCCAACTTGGGGAGATCTTCTCCAGATATGCACCATTTAGGATATGAGTGAGGAGGTTGATGACTATCTGTGAATCGCCTTCTACTATAAGGAGGTTTAGCCCTTGCTCTTTGGTTGCTTGCAAACCTTTGAGCAGACCGCAAATCTTAGCTGCATTGTTGGTGTTATGACCCAAGGTCCTAGGTAAGATGTGGAGGATCTCTCCTTTGTTGTTGCGAATGGCGGCCCCATAACCTGAGGGTCCCAGATTCCCCTTGGAGGATCCATCGGAATTTATTTTGTGATACCCATATTGCACGAACTCCCAATTGGAGGGGATGAGCTTAGTAGTGTTACCTGGGAAGGGGGAAGAAAGAGAGGGGGAGAGATGGAGATGCCATGTATTGAGGATGATGTGCTCATTTGTCGGGCATTTCAAATATTGATCCATCTAGGGGTGTAAGTTTATTGTTTCCTTTATGTTGGAGTGGATTTTAGACCAGACTTCTTGTCAGTTCAAGGAGGAAGTTTTGAAGATTCTACGATTTCATTCTTTCCAAATCTGCCAAAGAATAAAGACAGGTAGAAGCTACCAAATCTTGTTGAGTATGGGAGATTGAAAACTAGAATCTTTCCATCTCTCAATTGTTTCCCTGATACCTGGAATTCTCCTATTTGAGGTTCTCATGATGTTGGCGGATTGGTCCCAAAGATGCGAGTTGTGGGGGCAAATATTGAGAAGGTGATTATGAGTCTCCTCCTCATTACAACAAAGATGGCACCAAGAAGGGCCTGTAAAGCCTCTTTTCATTAGATTGTCCCAAGTAAGGATGTTGTTGTTCGTCGTTAACCAAAGGAAGGTGTTGATTTTTTGCAAGAGCTTTGCGTCCTAGATTTTGTTCCAAACTACTTCTTTTGGGAGGGAATTATGTCATGCGCTGAGAAAATAATCTTCTTGAAGATTGAAGGTGCCAATGTTGGAGTGGCCCCATCTGAGGATGGCCTCCCCTTGTTGGTTGAATATTCTCCTGGAGTTGAGTTGATCGAGCACTGGTTGGAGGTTTACATCAGGGGGGATGTTTAACTCTTTATGGGTGTTTTTCCATTTACGCCAGGTGTCTCTATTTTCTTTTGGAATCCAAAAGTCGACTACTTTTTGGAGGCTCGCGCCTATCATTAAGGGAATAAAAGTGCGTGAGTGGGAACCTTGTCCAGGGCCGGAAGATGCTATCAGGAGTCGCTCCAGAAGAGGGTCGAGGTCCCACCATGCAGTTCCCAGAAAGTGTGATCCGTTATCATCCCCTTGTTGTGCCTAGCCGCATTCCAGATAAGATATCCATGGCACTGACCATTCCATTTGATTAGCTCTTTTTCTGGTGTGGAAGGTGTGTATTTTTCCTTCAGAGGCGCGCCTAGAGGTCTTGCGGCCTTTTTAACCATCTCCACCAGATTTTTGCACTGAGGACTTTATTGAGGATAGAGGGATCTCTAAGACCAAGTCCCCCTGCATGCTTTGATCTGCATGTTTTTTGCCAACTAACCAAAGCCAATTTGCGTCTCTCTTTGGTTCCTTTCCAGAGGAAGCTCCTTTGAATATTTCTTAGAGTGTTGAGGATAAATCTTGGGGCCGCAAGCGCTGAGAAAGCATAGATAGAGAGGACTTGAAGGACATACTTGAGGAGAATGAGGCAACCGAGCAGATTGAGGGAGCAGAAAGTCCAAGAGACAAGTTTTTCCCTGAAGTTGGAAAGTAGATCTTTCGAGGAGGTGCTCCTTAATGGATTATCAATAAGAGGGATGCCAAGATATTTGGAAGGAAGTATGCTTCGGGTGAATCCCAAGAGTTGCATAATATGGCATTGGATATGGATGGGCATGTTGCAAAAGAATATTTGGGACTTAGAGAGGTTAACTTCCATGCCCGAAGCATCACAGAAAAGGTTGATCACAAAGAGAATTCAGAGAGCTTCTCGGACTGTGGGGATTTTGATTAAGAGGATTTTATCCATAATCTAACTATGTGAAATGGGCGAAGAGATTTTGTGGGGGGTGAGATCTAAGAGGGAGTGATCTGTGATGGCTGCTTTAATGGCTCGACTCAGCCCTTCTGCCATTAATATAAAGAGAAAGGGCGAAAGTGGATCCCCTTGTCTTATACCTCTGGATGGAGAGAAGGGTTTGGAAGGGATGACATTGACGAGGATGGAGAATAGGGATGACGAGGTGAGATTGACAATCCAGGAGACCCAAGAGGGATCAAAACCAAAGGCTAGAAGGGTTGAGTTCAAGTAGTTTGAAATAAGTTTATCAAAATCTTTGGAAAGATTCAATTTTAGAAGCATACCAGGAGACTTGGTCGAATGAAGTGAGTAGATTACTTCATGTGCCATAATGATGTTGTCCAAGATCTATCTTCCCTCCACGTACTGTGACTATTCCGGAGAGATAATGAATGGTAGGATAAGTTTAATACGCTTGGCTATGACCTTCATGATAAGCTTATAGATCACATTGCAGAGTGTTATGGGTCGGAAGTGAGATGGGGAGGTGAATTTGTTCTCTTTTGGAATGAGAGTGACGAAGGTGGCATTGAGGGCCTGTAGGACCTGCCTAGATTTTCTGGAATCCTCTATAATTTCCCAGACTTCTTCACGAATGATATCCCAACAATGGTGGAAGAAGTCTGAAGTGAATCCATCGGGCCCAAGGGCTTTGCCTAGCGAAGTGTCCCTGAGGGATTGATCATCTTCTTCTTGGGTAATAGGATGCGTCAAGGCCTCGTTCTGTTCTTTGGTGACCTCCTTTGGAATATGCTTGAGGATTGAGTCGATATCTTGGGTGCGATCTATAGGGGGTTCTGAAAGAAGGTTATTGTAGTAAGACAGTAATTCCCTCTCTATGTCTACGTTCTTTTGCATTTCCAGGCCTTGGTCTGAAACAAGGTGAGTAATGTGATTAGTTTTTCGGAGTTGAAGCATCGATCTGTGGAAAAATTTGGTGTTTCTTTCCCCCTCTTTGATCCATTGGATATGGGATTTTTGTCTCCATAGAATTTCCTCCTGCGCCCGTTTTTCTACCAACTGATTGTTGAGTAGGGATTCTTGCTCCCTGAGAGAATCAATGAAGCCTTGTATTTTGATATGTTGTTGAAGGTCTTGAGTTTTCTGGTTGAGGATTTCCTGAGCATGGAAAATGTTTCCAAAAGTGGATTTATTCCATGACTTTAATTGTTGCTTGAGATTTTTTAGCTTCTATTGAAATTTGTACATATGAGTGCATGTTGTGATTGTTGCTTCTTTCCACCATAGTTTTATGTTTGCTTGAAAGTCCGGGTGTGTCAGCCAGAATTTTTCAATGCAAAAGGGTTTCCTGCCTGGGGTACCATTGATGTTTATCGAGAGGAGTATCAGCCAATGGTCAGATCCTGGAGTGTCAATCACAGTGGCATTCCAAGAGAGGCCATCCCGCATGAAGGGTTCTAAGATTAAGAAGTGGTCTAATATGAAGGAGATGTGTTGTGCCCCCGACTGTCTACTTGACCAGATGAAAGGTCCATTGTCTATTTCTACATCAATGAGATTCAACAGACCAATGATTCGGTGGAATCGCTCATTGTCATTTCCTAGTCTACGTGTACCCCCCTTCTTTTCCTCCAGGCATGTTATCATATTGAAATCTCCCCCAAGGATCCATTGATGATTGTTGATATGATTAGCAATTCATTCCAAATGATGGAGGAAGGATTCTTTGTCTCCTGGGGTTGCAGGGCCATAGACATTCGTGATAAAACCTGTCTTGCTCGAGTCGATGAGTCGGAAGGAGGCTGTGATGGTCCAGTTGGAGGTGAAGAAGCCTTCCATCAGTACTGTGGAAGGGTTCCAGAGTACGATGAGCCCTCCTATTGCACCTTTTACATCGACTTCAACTAAATTAGCTTCTTTCCAACATTTTGTAAGTATTTGAGAGGCTTCCTCTCCCGCACATTAGTTTCTTGCAGGAGAAGAATGTCCATTTGTTCCTTCATTATTCTTTCCTGGAGCAAGCCTTACTTGCTTGGTGTGTTGAGGCCCCTTATATTCTAGGATAGCATCTTCATGAGGATGAAGAGGGTTGGAGGGGAGGAAAGCTATCCGAGATCAGGTGGATCTGGCCCGAGTTCACTAGTAAATTTACCACGTCTTGAATGAGTTCGTGCTTTGGTTTTCTGCCCCTTCTTTTCTCCTCTTTTGTGGGTTTGTGTTGTTCTTTTGAGATTCCTTTTTGTATTCCTAGATTTGGATTGGCACAGGTTGATCCTCCTGATGTAGAGTTGAGGAAAACTTTGTGGAATTTGCATAACTAATCCAGAGGTATGGTGTAGAGATGTTGTTTTCGATAGGCTTGTTCTAGGTGTACCATATCTATTCATGCCAACTCCTGGTCTTCCAGATCTATGTCAGGGTCTCCAATTTTCGGCCCTAGATTTGTTGGAAGGGAGGAATCTGAGTTGGGGATTTGAGTGAATCTAGGGGTAGGTGGGATGGGGTTTGGAGAACTGTGGACTTGCGTTGGGACTGAAGGATTTGTCAGGGGGTCAGAAGGAATGATCGGATTTTCTGACGGGGTCTAAAGGGCTTCAAATGAGTTACTAGTTAAGGGTCCAGAGGGGGCTTGTGGAGGCGCTCTTTTGGCTGGATGCTTGTGGCGTCCCGTGACTTGGGTGAAATCATCCTTGATTTTGTCAGGATCCTCAGGATTTTATTTGTTAGGGTTATTTAAGGGGAAGTCGTGAAATAGATGTCCATGCTCATGGAATTTTCGACAACGGAAGGGGATGTGCTCGTAATCTAAGGTTTGGGGCCATTCTTTGTTATGGTAATCCAAGGTTATAGCTCCAGGGAGTGGTTTGGAGATATTTAAGTAAACACAGATTTGTGTATAAGCAATGTACCTTTGTTGTTTTGTTGCCTTCGAAGCTTTGACATAGATGCCAATCATGTTGTCGATGCCTATGAGTATTTATTCCAGCCATAACTCTTGAGGTAGCGAGTACAATTGTAGCCAAAACGGTGCATGCGTGAAGTCCTCCTTCTCTAGGATGAACTTTTCCATCTAGAAACGAAGGAAAAGACCCGTCGAGTTGTAAAAGTATGATCCTCCTTCAAAGATTTGGTTTCTGTCCTCCGGGTTTTACAGGATGATAGTGAAGAAGCCCTTTGATCCAAGTTGGAGGTCATAGTGACCCTTGGGCTTCCACCAATGTTGAATCCATTTAACTAAATCTTTTTCTGATGGCCATAGTCCCATAAATTTCCCTATCAGGGAGAAATCCTTTATGTATTGTTTATGGTCTTGTATCCTTGGAGAGATGATAGTATATTTGTGTCCTACAGGAGCCTGCAGAATGCATTTGCCTGGTTCCCAGGTGTGAGCCGCTTTTGGATGGTTTGATTCAGGGTCAATCTCCATAGGTTTCTCCTTCAGCATCTCATCCTCCCAAAGGACGTTTTTCAGTTCCTCTGGAAGCTTAAAGGGTGGTCGTTTCAAGTGCTTGAAGCCCTAATCAGGGGCAATGATGGAGCTATAAGAGGGGCCAGGAGGCCCCCCTTCCTCGACCTCCATGGTCGCAACAAGGACTCAACTCAACATGCGTAGGGGTTCGATGTTGGAACCCTAGCAAAGCCGGAAAAAAAATGATAGAAAATATATTTCTTAGGAATAAAGAAAAATGATTGGTTTCACTCGTTATTAGAGTTAGGGCTAATATAGTTAATGATTGATATTATTAACATATTAATTATAACTATATTAATAACTATTAATATAGTTAACCACTGATAAATATATTAATTATCACTATATTATTAACTATTAATATAGTTAATGATTGATATTATTAATAACTATTAATATAATTAATGATTATAGTTAACCCCTAATATTAATAATATAATATAATATTCATCGCATTTTACTATAATAATTTAATATTAATAACACTAACCATAACCCTATTAATAATTAATAATATATTAATATTAATTATTAATAGGGTTAGGGGTAGTGTTATTAATATTAAATTATTATAGTAAAAAGTGATTAATATTATATAATATTATTAATATTAGGGGTTAACTATATATAATTATTAATAATATCAATCATTAACTATATTAATAGTTATTAATATATTGAGATTAATATGTTAATAATATCAATCATTAACTATACTAATAGTTATTATTATAGTTACTAATAATTATTAATATAGTGATAATTAGTGATAAAATACAACCTGAGTGGGCCTAATGGTTAAGAACATGTGTTTCCTCTTAAGAGGTCACAGGTTCAGGGTAGGGTATGTATACCTTCGTAGACTTTACCAGTCAAATCGTTGGGTGGAAGGGGGTGGGGGTCTCATACAATTTTATTGATTGGTCTCGTATAACTAAGAGTCATTAGTAATGTTATTAATAATTTTTTATTAATACTTTAAGAATTATTTTACATAATGCATTAATAACTATATTATAAGTTATTATTAATATACATAATTAACTATATTTTACAATGGGTACTTTAGGTATGTAACATACATATTCTCTTTACACTAATTATTAATCAATATTATTAATTAAAGATAGTCATCAATAATTTATTAATAATTTATTAACGTGAATAGTTATTAGGATTATGGTTAGGGTTATTAGGGTTAGTGTTAGTGCCATATTAGGGTTAGGGTTATTCCTATTAAAATTAGGCCTATGGTTATTTGTATTAGGGTTTATTTTATAAAAACAATAAAATGATTTGAATTCAATTTAAATAATATTAATAACTTAATTTTAATCCATTACGTTGTAAATATATTTAGTGTGGAAGAAACACTATAAATTTGTAAATGTATTTAATCTTGAGAAATATTGTAACTTTATCAATGTCCTTAGAATAGCATAACTCATCATCTGTAAATTTCTAGATGATTGTTATCAATGTTCTTATAACAAGTATAAACTACTAAATGATTTGCTATCAATGTTATTAGAAGAAGTATAAATCAAGTATATTTACTATCAATATCGTTAGACAAATATAATTTATCATCTACAAAGATAAAAATGATTTCTTGTCAATATTCATAGAACAAATAAAAATCATCATCTATAAAGTTAAAGATGATTTTCTATCAATGTCCTTAGAACAAGTATGATTCTAAGTTTCCTTCAATGTAATAAAAATTATAACATGAGGAACAAAACCAACGTGACAAACAAAACCAAATGTTCTAACATGGGGAACATAGTAATGTTGCAATGTGATGAACATATTAGCATCACATATTACGAACATAATAATGTCACAATCTGACGAACATAGCCATGTCATTGCAATCTGATGAACATAGCTCCATTTTCATAATATGATGAACATAACCATATTCTCACAATGTGACAAACATGGTAGTGTCACAAGACAAACATAGTAACATCGCAATGTGACTAACATTTCCCTATCATCTTATTGTGACAAACATAGCCCCATCATCACATTGTGATGAACATAGCCATATTGTCGCATTGTTACAAACATAACCTCATCATCGAAATATGATGAATATAGCCTCATCATTGCAATGTGATGAAAACAGATCCATCACAATGTGATGAACATTGCACTTTCATTGCAATGTGATGAGCATAACCCTGTTGTTGTTGTGTGACGAGCATAGCCATATTGTCACAATGTGACATGCATGGTAGTGTCACATGGAAAACATAGTAACATCACAATGTGATGATCATTTCCCTAGGATCACAATGTCATGAGCATATCCCCATTGTCATATCACAATGTCATTAACATATCCCCATTGTCATATTGAAGTGTGACGAGCATAGCCATATTGTCACAATGTGATGAGCATGGTAGCGTCACATGACAACACTGTGGCTTTTATGATCAAAACCCAAAATCCCAACCACAACAATCTCACTCATAGCCATATTGTCACAATGTGATGAGCATGGTAGCGTCACATGACAAACATAGTAACGTCGCAATGTGATGATCATTTCCCTAGGATCGCAATGTCACGAACATATCCCCATTGTCACATTGTGATGAAAATAGCCATATGGTCGCAAGGTGACAAACATAGCCTCATTGTCGCAATGTGATGAACATAACCTCATCATCACAATGTGATGAACATAGACATAATGTTGCATTGTGAGAAACATGGTATCATCACATTCTCACAAGAATACCAACATCAGAATTTGATGAACATAACATGTCGTTGTATTGTTATGAGCATTATCCTATGCTCGCAATGTGATGAACATAGGCATATTGTCGCAATGTGATAAACTTAGCCTCATTGTCGCAATGTGATGAACAATGTATCATCATCGCAATGTGATGCAAATATCTTTATGTCATAATGTGAGAAACATTTTGAAATGTCGCAATGTATCAATCATAACCCATTCTCGCAATGTGATGTATGCAACCTAATGTTGCATGGTGACAAAAAAACCCAATATTGGAAAGAGATGACCTATTCCAATGCAAAAATGTGTTTGTAATGTGTTTATGATGTGTTTAATTAATTTTTTTATATATATTACATTAAATTCATTATATATATGATGCATTTGTATTTATGTTGATTTTTTAATTACCTCTCATATCTGTGTGTGTGTGTGTGTGTGTGTGTGTGTGTGTGTGTGTCTGTGTGATGCATTTAATGATGTGTTTAATTGATTATATATGGTAGAAATGGAAAACATTTCACATGAAAAACATACTAACATCGCAATGTGATGAACATTTCCCTATCATCGCAATGTCATAAACATATCCCCATCGTCACATTATGATGAAAATAGCCATATTTTCACAATGTGACGAACATAGTCTCATTGTCGCAATGTGATGAACATAGCATCATCATCACAATGTGAAAATAATAGCTCAGTCGTCCTAATGTGTCGAATGTATCCATGATGTTTCATTTTGACAAACATGGTATGGTCACATTCTAGCAAACATAGCAACGTCGCAATGTGATGAACATACCCTTTCATCGAATATAATAAGCATTTCCTCGTAATCACAATGTGTTGAGCATATCCATATTGTTGTAATATGACAAACTTAACCTCATCGTCACAATGTGATCAACAATGCATCGTCATCACAATGTGATGCAAATATCCTAACGTCATAATGTAAGAAACATTTTGAAATATTGCAATGTGTCAAACATAACCCATTGTCGCAATGTGATGTACACAACCCAATGTCACATTGTGAAAAACGTATCCCAATATTGCAAAGAGATGATCATTTCTCAATGTTTCAATGTAACAAACATAACTCAATTCCAAAATGTGACAAACCTATTCCAACATAATAATGTGTTAGTAATTACTACATTAATTTCCATCATAGTCATGACCATAAGAAACCATGATTTCTTTGTCAACCATAATTAACCATGGTCATTTTCAATAAATGGATTAACGTATTAATGCTTTTATAATGCATTACTACTTTAATAATGTATTATTAATGTATTACTTTATTAGTGTATTAATAGTTTAGCATTGTATTATTTAATAATATATTAATGCATTTATTAATTACTACATTACATTATTATTTTATTAATACTTTAATTTATACAACTTAAGTGGGCTTAGAGGTTGAGAACATGTGTTTCCTCCTCCGAGGTCATAGGTTCAAATCCAAAGGGGGATAGGGCATGTATACATTTGTAGTCTTTAGCAGTCAAATCCCTGCATGGAGGGGGTCCCTTGTCCGATAAACAAGGGGGTCTCATACACAAATTTGGTTGCATTGAAGGGGTCCATTGTCTCAAAAACAAGGGGGTCTCATACACAAACAAAGGGATCTCATACACCAACAAGGGTTCTAGCTTGGTAGTGACCCTAACCATAAAAGTAGATTATTATTATTATTATGTTTACTTTAATAATATTTTACTAAATACATTAAGGTCAATGTGTTATTACTTTATTTATTTTTTATTATTGTATTACTTTATTACAATATTAATACTTCAATAATGTATTTACTAATGCATTTAATGTATTTATTGAAGAATTTAATATCTTATTAATGTACTATTTTATTAGTGTATTAATACATTAGCAATGTATTAATTTCTTTTTGTAAATAAAAAGAACGTCCTTGTATTAATATCAATTGTTATCTATACATTGTCAAGTGTTAGCCACATGTTCTGCCACAGAAGGGAAACCAGAATAGGTGGCCACCATTAGAGACTCGAAGTTTGACACATCACCGTATGAGCTAAAACCGTCTGAACAAAACTGACTGAACAAATTTGTATGGCCTAGCTGCATGAACAAAATTGTATGGAAAGTATGGAAATGGCCACTATGACCATCTAGTTTGCTAATAGAGAAATAAAAAAACATAAGCCTACAACGAGAGAAAACAAAGAATAGAAACCTAGAGGCTTTAATCCACAGGCGATCTCAAGCGACCATGGATGTTGTAGACAGGGGTTTACTTCTGGCCATATGTTGGGCATCGATTCCACATAGGAGCGTCCACTAGTGCATCAAATAGAATGTCCAGTCTTTGACCGAGGATGCACTGTGAGTGCAATTGATCATCTTGTTTTTGCCAAATTTCAAAGATAAGTTGGAGGTGTTCCTCCGTGAGACGATTTGCACAGATCTGAGGCTGCTCCTCTTCCTTGTCCTCGCCAGTGACCACCATGTTCTTGTCCACCTGCCAGCTTGGGGGGATTTCCTCCTCCACCATGCAACTACCATCACCATATATCGGATCCTGTGGATTGTATTTTGGGGGGGACAAAAGACTAGTGGGCAGAGGAATGCGCTCATTCGGAGGTGGTGCTTCCTCTTTAACCAAGAAATTTCCATGGATTGAGTGAGGGGAGGAGGGAGGAGGCACCGACGACCCCTAGATATTATGCTTGGGGCCAGAGATATGAGCAACAATGAGAGCTAATTGGGAGGGGGAAAGTCTTTCACGCCTAGAGAGGGTGTTGTAGTACTGCGCACCTCTCCTAGACTTCCCCCTTTCTCTAGGCATGGTGGTAAAAATGCAGAGATGGAAGGAAGAGGTCGGAGAGGCGGTTGGAAATCGCTCAGGAGAGCTCGAAAGAGCTGAGGCGCAAGTGAAATAGCCAAGGGAAATGCAAAGAAAACTCATGTGAGGGCCGAGGGACAGAAGCGAGGTAATGAAAGTGTGAGGTAAAAAATCTCTAGAGAGAGAAATGGAGAAAACACAATTGCATAGGGAAAAGGTGAAAAAATGCTCAGAGGAGCCAATGAGCAGGATCAAATGTAAAGGGGGAAAGGATGAGTTCTCCAGGAAAATTTCCCGCTTAGTACTCTGCGAATTGACTGATGGGCTAGCCATTAGAGCCGAATTGGCAGTCTCCCTAGGCTTGGTACTCCTGGTCTGACTTGCGCGAGGGGCCATTTACCCTACAAGGTTGTCCAGGCCCACTACCATTACTGTCCACGGGGTGTGAGCCATTCAATAGTTATGAACGGTGGGCTGGCGGCCAGGGTTGATAACTCCTCTGGACACTCCGTTCCAGGTGTCCTCTGATGCTGACCAGGTGGCACCCCATCCGGGGATTAGCAATGTATTAATTAATAATATATTAATGTAAAAATTAATTAACACATGTTACATTATTCATGTATCAATTAATTTATATGTTACTTTATACACTATTGTAAATTAATACTTCAATCTATATATTACATCAATCCATTAATGTATCATTACATTATTAATGTTACATTACATTACATAAATATCAATCAATGAACTACTGTATATTTTAATATATTAGGACATTATTAATGTATTACTTCATTAGTGTATTAATAAAATATTAATGTATTAAAATACTTTAGTAATGTATTTATTGAAGTATTTAATATATTATTAATATATCAATCGATTAATATGTTACATTAATGTAAATTATTATTTTAATTTATATATATCATTTATACATTATTATTTTTATTATATATTAAATTAAATTAATTATTATATAACAATTAATTAATACATTAATTATGTATTAATGGTATTCCTCAAGGCATGTTGGTCATCAACTAGCAACAACCACTTTATAAAAGTGGTTGATATAGGTCGATCATCATTTTTCACCTTTCCAAACTAATAGCACTGATCTGCATATATAACCACTTTTATAAAGTGGTTGTTTCTAGTTTTACTTGTGCTTATTTGTATAATTTAGTTTTTAATTTAAGTTCAAATTTTATATTTGTAATTTGACTTATTTATAACAAGTACATAATTTCAAATTATCTAGCTATTCTTTAAATGATCATTAGTTTGTTAAATTTTCACTTAAAGTGTATATAACTTTCACTTTATTAAATTAGTTTAAATTTCATTTGATTTTTATGTACATAATTTTATTATCAAATTTAGATTTTAGGTTTTCAATCTTAATTTTATTTCTATTAGATTAGGTTATGATATGCTTTTTTTTAGATAATTGTAATTGGATTAGGTTTCTAATATTATTAGATTTAGTTTGATAATATTGATTTATATTTTGAATTACAGTCTGGAAGAGTGGAGGAGATCAAGTAATATGGATCATGGTCTAGAGGATTTGAAAGCATAAAATCATGAAGACAAACAAACTCAAGAAGACTATAAAAGGAGAATTAGCCTTGAACTAGGGAGGTTCCATATCTAAAACTAGAGGTAATTTTATGCAAGAGTAATGACTCCTTGCACTGTTGTAAGGGGAAAATTTTCTTGTAGGAGATTAACAATTTGTTGAACTAGTAGAGGGAGAAATCTTTGTTTTTGTAACCATTTGGAGCATTGTTGCCAGTTTGGG
Source organism: Picea engelmannii (assembly GCA_009831015.1). Lineage (NCBI taxonomy): Eukaryota > Viridiplantae > Streptophyta > Pinopsida > Pinales > Pinaceae > Picea > Picea engelmannii. The sequence goes on from ML815518.1 coordinate 29,635, forward strand.
GATTTAATAAATAGACTATTCAGTTCTTGTTTATTTTCTATTTTAATGGGTATGAATTATCTTTTCAAACACTATTGTTAGATTAGAATGATTTATGCTTATTTTAAAATCACTACTAAGTTGTCCTGTAGGATTGGGAAAAGATGAATTGAGGGTTGAATATTGCATTTGAGCAGGCTTTTATGCACTTAGTTGTATAGCTATCTATCATCTTAGTGTTATATTCATTTTAGTATTATTCTTGTCATTTTATTTGGACTATTCTAGTATTTTGGCATGATCTATTGGCTTGAATGCATTTCCATTTGAACTATATATATGTGCAACATATATATGATAACTATTTATTAGATAATTGTTTGTATATATTTGTTTAAACAAGTGGCATATCTCCAATATGTTAACTCCATTTTATTCTAAGTTCAATGTGTGTTCATATTTCTTTATTTTTCTCTTGATTGGGAAGAGATCTATATATTTTCTTAGTTAAGATAGAGTAAGATTTATTTTCACTATTTGCATCTTAGATTAGATAGCATTTACTTTTTCCTTTAGAAAACATTTGTAGGAGTCTCCTTTCACGGACTCAAAATACAAGTGTGGCTTTGTTGAGCCCTTATTTCAACAAAGGATTGTCTTCTTCAAGCAGCTGCAAGAAGGAAATTCCTTATTTTCTTTCTGTTGATAATTGCAAGTAATAATATATAATAGAGGATAGAAGGCTATGCATATATCTTTGTATATATTGAATAGTCTTGTTTAGATTAACTTTATATTTGGATAGTCTTAGGACAAGGGTAACTGGAGACACATTGAACCAGTCAGAATCACCATCTCAAATGGATAAGGGTCTAATTGGGACCCTAACCGGGTGATCTCCCCAATGTTGATTATGGTCATTTTTTTCCAACAACAGGAGGGAAGAGCTAAGTCTATTCTTTGAATGTCTCTTTTAAATTATCATCTACATCTTATTGATTTAGAAAAGGATCTACAGAGATATGGGAACAATTTAGTAAGATATTTGGTGAAAAAACTATAAACAAAAAGTTTTCCTAAAATTATATCTATTCAAACTTAAAATGCATGATGAGACATCCTTTTATACTCACATAAATTATCTAAAGTCTCTTATAGGGTAGTTGGCGAAAACTGGGACTAAAGTAGATGATGAAGATGAAAATGAAATTTTATTAAATAGTTTGTCTTCAAATTATGACAATGTTAATTTTACTTTAAGTCAATTTTCCTCTCAAACACTGGATGAAATGATAGAAACACTCTTAGTAGAAGAAAGAGGATGAAAGGAGGAGACACAAAAGTCAATTCACAATCTGAAATTACATTATTTTCCAAGGAAAAGTTGAATTAAAATAAGACTTCAGTTGAATGCTTCTATTGTCGAATACATGGACACACAACATTGAATTGTAAAATCTAGGATAACTATATTTTAAACGGAAAACTAAAAGAACCATCCAACATAGATATATCTGAAGACTCACCAAATTCCATCTTTTAAGTCTCACTAGACTATGACAGTGATAATGAATCCAATACAAATCCCCTCATACTTTTCTAGAATATAGCTATTGGTTATGTATGTTATTTTTTGTTTGTAAAATTATATGATGAAAGACTACTCATAGAATGGAGTAACATAATTTAAGTTGGTGGATCTTAATGTTCTTTAGTACCACAAGCACACATCACTAGTTTTATTATGTCTACGGTATGCTATAAGCTAGTGGTTCTTGTTGTCCTTCAGTGCTCCAAGAACAATGATTATTGGTTATTTTTGTGTATTTTTGTATGTGAAAAAGGTTAAGTTGTATGATTGATTGATGGATACATCTAGTATCTAGAATAATTTCCTATATCAATGGTGAATATATCTCATTGTATTCCGATAGATGGAAGTATGTCAATAGGATGTTTCAGTATCTAGACCATTTTTTGAAGTATGTCATGAATAATCAGTCATTACAAATTTATGTCATTGATGGTATGAAACATTGGGTGAGAAAGAGTGTATTCTACAAGAGTTAAGAAGTGGAGCAAGATGTTGGTCAAGACCAGACCAGAAAAAAAATCAAAATCCACAAATACTTTTATATTATTTCAGTATTGTTATTTGTGATGTAAGCATTAAGGGTCGATGTTAGAATTAATGTTTACTTTAGAATTGGTTTGGGGTTTGTTGGAGATTTTTTGTAATGTCCCCCTCCAATTGATGAGTCATTATCCTACATGACTCTTGTAGGCTATAGTCAACAAAAAAAAAGGGGATTCAAAGTATCAAACCCTAAAGATATATTAAATAAAATAATAATGATATTTTAATCAAGTGAGGGCTTGATTTGGTCAAGAAGGAAGATCTAGAAGAATCATAGAAGAAGAATAAATAGAAGTAGAGCCTACCTCTTTGGGAATTATGTTTTGATATGTATTGTGTTTTCTTGTGGCCAAATTTTTCGTTAGTGTTTTGGGAAAAACCTTTCTAGTGCAGGTTTAGTTTTGGTGGTGCAATACCCACCCTAACTAGACAAAGACAAGTTCATTTTGAGCCTTTGTCTTGTGGTATTTTTTGAAGATATTGAAGTATATTGGAGCATAGAAGTGGGAAGCTAAGAGAGCCTCAATTTCTACATTTTCATAACACCAGGTTTCCTTCTGTGTTTTGTAGTAGATTGTGTAGCTTCCTAGCAGTCAATAGTTTATATTCCTAGTCTTGTTCTGTAGCTATTTTTACAGCCACTAGATATATTTGTATTTTTGTTCCCATTCATAATAAGATGCCATATTATTCTGCTCTATTTATGTGTTCTTTCCATGTGTTTGATAATATTCATCATTGAGAAAATTATTGTAATGGTTTAATATCATTTTCACATAGGAATAATTAATAGTTTAGGTCAAGGATATTACAGTGGTATCAGAGCTGGTGATTCTACCAGCCTGTAATTCCAAGGAAGAATGGGGGTGAAGGACAACCCTATAAAAAATCACCGAAGAGGAATTCAGAAGAAATCCCATTAGAATCAGAACCATAAGGAAGCATGCAAGACTAGGGTGAAGACAAAATCCAACAATTGTTGGAATCTATAACTGCAAGAAAACTAGAAATGAATGCTATCCAACAAAATACAACAAAATTCATGACACATCTCATTCAAATACAAGGAGGCTACAATGGGAATTAGACAGAGGGAAGTCAAAAAAGTAGTAGGGCCTATAGGGAGAATAACAACACTCATATTCCAATATAGAGCATCTCACCGACAGGTAGCAATAAAATATCAAGGACATCATTACACAGTTTCTTAAGGAGCAACAAACAAAAGTTCCAGAACAACAGGACCAGGATAGTGATCCCCTTAAGGGTTACGAAGAGTACCTAGCCACATCAAAAGGTTTCCCGGAAGCATTTTCTTTCCAAGACTATTACAATGCTAAATATAGGAACAAACCAAGGGAATGGAACAAATTAGTGCAGTACCAGCAAAAATATGATCTTATGCATAGGGTGGGCAGGTTAATTATTCCATCTTTCGATGGATAAACTAAGATTTCAACTAGCACTTGGGTGCAGAAGATGGACACTTACCTCTGGCTCAACCCAATGACCAAGGCATAGGAAATCAATATTGTCACCTTACATTTGGATAGGGAGGCTCATGAATGGTGGCATCATGGGTTGGTCACCCTTGGACATGCTAACATTACATCATATGTAGAATTCACCCAAAGGGTGATGGATAGGTTTGAAAGGAAGAATCTTGAAATTCATTTCAGGGAGTTGGTTCAGTTGAGATAGACAGGTACACCAGAGGCATTTATCAAGGTAACCAATATCTCAGGAAAAAGGTTAGTGATGCTATTTATAGAGGGGATAATTGAGCCCTTGAAGGGTTGGGTTAAGGATTTTAGGCCATCCACATTACAAGATTCCATCAATAAAACTTAGGATATGGAAAACATGGCGGTCAGAAAGGCCCCAGTAAAGACCTTCATTACTCATAAGGGGAAGGAGACAAAGTTTCTGTAATATTACAGATATAAAAAGTATGCAGAACAAAAATAAAATGCTAGAAATGGAAAATGAACAACAATATAATCAGAATAACACCACAATAACACTGAAATGATATCAAAATAACACCAAAAAGAACACTTTGATTCTGAGAGCAATGTTCATGGGCCTCTTCGAGGGGGAAACCTCCATTCTAGCAGAGCTCTATTAAAATAATATCCAAGCTAGGGTTCTCATACCCTCGATTCCTATTTATACTAAATATGTCTATCAAAAGAACCATCTAGGTGAAGATCCTTCTAGAAGTGGAAGCTTCTATTAGGTCTTCTTACATTCATCTTATTCTACCTTATTGCAAGGCCTTATTAATATTGACCTTTATTACATCCGAATATATTGTTCTACCTACATGAGGGGTTAGGTCCCTAACATGTCCTCCCCTTAAAAATAGCCTTGTCTTCAAGGCTTAAGATGTGGAAATTGCTGCAGAATGGTAGTTGGTTCCCAAGTGGCATCTATTGGAGTTGTATCTTTCCACTGTATTAACACTTCCTTGATGGTTCGTTGACGCAGGCGACGCTCACGCTGGTCCAAAACTACTTCTGGTTGTAGCCAAATGGATCCTTCTTCGTCCAATTCAGGAAGGTTGGTTTGAATTTGGCACTTATTTCCAATCACCTTCTTTAAGCATGAAACATGAAAAATAGGATGTAGCTTTGAATGATTGGGCAAAGCTAACTGATAGGCCACTTGTCCCACACGCTTGAGAAAGGTATAGGGACCATAAAATTTGGGCACCAACTTCTGACAATGGTCGGCCTTGAGGGAATTTTTCTTGTAAGGTTGAAGTCGAAGAAACACATGATCCCCTTCTGCAAATTGAAGTTCAGAGCGACCTTGATCTACTTGTTTCTTCATGCGATTATGGGCCTTAACCAAATTCTCTTTAAGGGTACGAAGAATATCCTCTTGAACTGTAAGCATTTGGTCAACTGCCTCGACCTTCGAGACACCTGGTAAATATGAGAGAACTAAAGGTGGATTTTTTCCATAGATCACTTCAAAAGGAGTCATGTGGGTAGTTGTATGGTATGAAGTGTTGTACCACCATTCATCTAGGGGTAACCACTGAGCCAACTAATTTTTCTTTTATGATGAAAAACACCTCAAATATGTTTCCAAACACTTGTTGACAACTTCAGTTTGACCATCAGTTTGGGGATTATAAGCTGTGCTGAGTTGAAATTGGGTGCCTTGTAGTTTGAACAGTTCTTGCCAAAAATTGTTGGTGAAAGTTGGGTCGTGATAAAAAACAATAGAGTGTGGCATGTCATGAATCTTGAAGACCTGATCCATGAAAAGTTGAGCCATAGTGGATGAAGTAAATGGGTGTTGAAGAGCACAAAAATGAGCATACTTGGAAAGGCTATCAACTACCACCATGATGACTGATTTATTTCTTGATTTAGGTAAGCCTGTAATAAAATCCATATAGATATCCCTCCAAATAGCAGGTGGAATCGGAAGTGGTTGCAGTGTGCCAGGAGATTTGATGGTTTCACCCTTGTTGCATTGACACACATCACATTCAGCTACAAAATTACGAATGTCTTGTTTCATACCATCCCAAAAAAAGAACGTTTGACCCTATCATAGGTTTTAGTGAACCCAGAGTGCCCAGCTGTGGGTGTAGCATGAAGCTCAGAAAGTACCATGGATTTAAGTTTGGATTGTTTACTTAAATACAAATGACCTTTGTATCAAAGCTCATCATGGAGCCAAGAGTACCCTGGGGAAACTGGAGAATTGGACTGCAATAGTTGTATCAGATGCGAACTTTTGGGATCGTGTAGCCATTCCTGGCGAACGACTTGGAGCCAGTCTAGTACAATGAAGGAGAGAGAAAAAAGGGATCCTTCATCTTCATATTTTTGGGAAAGTGCATATGCAACTACATTGTCTTTACCTTTCTTGTAAATGATATCATAATCATATCCAAAGAGCTTAGTCACCCACTTTTGTTTCTCTGGGAAGAATATGCGTTGTTTTAGAAAATAATTGAGGCTTTGATGATCTATCTTAATTTGGAAGCGTTGCCCCAATAGATAAGAGTGCCACAGGTCGACGACGTGTAGAATAACCAACATTTCATTTTAATAGATTGATTTTCCCAAATTCCATTCAAACAATTGTTTGTTGGTAAAGGCCAAAGGCCTACCCTCTTGCATAAGGACAACTCCAATTCCTTTCCCTGAAGCATCACATTCCAGGACAAAGGTCTTTGTGAAGTCAGAAAGGGCCAGGACTAGAGTGGTGCACATGGCCATCTTCAAGGTTTGAAAATCCTGGGAAGCTACTGGATTCCAAGTGAAATTATTCTTTTTGAGGAGTGTCATGAGAGGTGCCGCAATCTTTCCATAATTCTTAACAAACTTGTGATAATAACCTATTAAGCCCAGAAATCCATGCAAGTTTTTGAGATTCTTTGGGTGAGGCCATTCTTGCATAGCTTCAATCTTTATAGGGTCCACCTTGACGTCGGCCTTGCCAATAAGATGACCCAAGTACTCAACTTCTGAGGCGTCAAAAGCACATTTATATTGTTTTAGGAAAAGTTAGTGTTGAGAGAGTAGATGGAGAACTCGATCCACATGAGCAAGATGGTATGTCTAGGTTTTTCTATAGATGAGGATATCATCAAAGAAATATAAGACAAAATGATGTACAAAAGGGCGGAATACATGATTCATGAGGCTTTGGAAGGTGGAGGGGGCGTTACACAAACCAAAGGGCATGACCAAAAAATCATAGTGGCCCTCATGGGTTCTAAAGGTAGTCTTAGGAATGTTTGCCTCTTTCATACAGATATGGTAGTAGCTAGAACAAAGATCCAGTTTAGTAAAGAACTGGGCGCCACTCAATTCATCCAAGAGGCCATCAATGACAGGAATGGGAAATTTGTCTTTAATGGTGAGTTTGTTGAGGGCGCAGAAGTTAGGACACATGCACCAAGAAACTTCTTTCTTTAGGACCATGACCACAGGAGAAGAGTTGGGGCTCGTACTAGGGCAGATAATTCTTGCATTAAGCAGTTCTTGCACCATTTTCTCAATTTCATTTTTTTGGGAAAAGGGGTGACAATAGGGACGAATATTGGGAGGAAGGCTTCCTGGTGCAAGGGGAATGGAATGATCATGAAAACCATGGGAAGGAGGGAGTCCCTGGGGAGTGGAAAAGACCACTTGATGTTTAGAGAGGATAGATTGGAGGTCTTGCGGCACATAGGGTGTCTCAGTTTCTTGTATGGCATGGAGTTGGGAAATAACGCCAGAATGACCTTTTTTTAGCAGCTTTTCCATGCGATGGGAACTAATGATCTCAGGTGAACCAACGGTGATGCCTTGGAAATTATATTGTCGACCCTCCTGGTCGAATTGCATGGTTAAGTCCTTAAAATCCATGAGAATGGAACCCAAAGTCCTTAGCTATTATGCACCCAACCCAATGTCACAACCGCCCATGTCGATAGAAAACATATGAGATTTCAGGTGGTAGTCACCAATTTGGAGACGTACATTTTCACAACGCCCTCCACATTTCATGGAGCCGCCATTAGCAATCATGATTTGGAAATTATTGACTACATGTATATAGCAATGAGTTTCCTGGGAAATGCGGCGATGAATAAAATTATGGGTGCTTCCACTATCAACAAGAATGATGACCTTCCTATGCTTGATGTAACCAATTAGCTTGAGGGTTTGGGGATCATAGAAGCCAGTGAGAAAATTGAGGGAAATGACCGGTTCTATTTCGGGAGGGTCTATGGGAGGGGTTATGTCAGTGGTTTCAGGTGACTCAAACACAAGGGGAGTTTCAACATCCTCTTCTAAAATATCCTCCGAGATTTCCATAAAAAGCTTTTGTTCCTTACACTTGTGGCCCGGAAAATATTTGTCATCACAATTATAACAAAGGCCTTTGAGTTGGATTTCAGCCATTTCATCCCTTGTCAATTTTTGGATCTTGAGTGGAGCAGAGGGGATAGTGGAATTTATTGGTTTAGTGTGAGGAATAAAGGAGGGTTTCTAGTTTTGAGAAGATACAACCTGTTGTGCTTCCTTATCTCTTTTAGTAGCCTCCACCCAACTCTTAGGCCGAGCCATGAGGACACAGGCACAAATCTCATCCTTGAGGCCACTGATAAAACATTCTCGAAAAAAAGCATCAGAAATGCCCTTTGTCCGAAAAGCCAGTCGCTCAAAAGCAGCTATAAAGTCTTCCACTATTCTAGATTGTTTCAAATTTTTCAAACAACCTAAATGTTTGGTGTCAGTGTCAAAGCATTCATAAACCTCCACCACAAAGTGTGTTCAAGCAACAAAGCCTTGACGGGAAGTTTTTCTCCATTACCACCATTGCCAACATTCTTGATCTAGATGGAGAACACCATACCGGAGTTTTTACAAGTCATATGTAATGTTGTATAAAGAGAAATAATGTTCCATTTGGGTTACCCAACCAGTGGGATCCGAGCCATCAAATTTGGTCACATCCACCCGCAGAAGGCGTAGGTCACGCTGAAAGTGATGGGGCTGAAAAATTACGGGATTGAGAGGAAGTTTCAGCTTCGGTATGCAGAGGTGGGTCAGATAAATGGGAATCCGTAGGGATATGCAGCTTGGTGCAGATCACCGAAACGACAGATTTAAGATAGGTAGTCATGTCTTGTTTGAGTTCCTCAATTGAGGTGGCGATGGAGGAATGCATGTTTGCATTTAGGGCGACAACATTGGAACTGAGTTGATTCACTTATTTTTGGGTCTCTGTGAAATTAGATTGCAAGGTATTGAAGTGAGCTTCCAAGTCTTGGCTATAGGTATGGGCCATGATGATGAGGGAACCGAAAAGGGGTGGGTGGGGTCAAAACATTTCCTGAAAAATGATAGGTATGAATGTGATAAGGGCGAAGAGATAAATCCAATGGAATAGGTCTCAAATAATGGTGCAAAAATTTCCAGACTCCAGAGTTATACTCCGGTCTAAAGAATACTGCAGTGATGAAATTCCCAAATGCTTAACCAAGAAGAATTGTGTATTGATTTGGCAACTCGAAAAAATTTGTGCGGAAATAGATCTTGTTTGTTTTAATTTTGTTTCCGTCCCCAAGGGTTAGGTATTCAAGGGTTCTACAAAAAAGGGTTTTCCCTGTGCTATATCTCTCTAATATACATGCGGGGTTCAACAGTAGTACTCGGCCCAATATCTCAGGGCACTAACTAAGGAGGCTCGACCGTGCCCTTAGCCATACTAGCTGACTACCCAGGTACTAGAGAGTATATTCCCGAGTGTTCTTCTCTGTGGCACTATAGCAGTCAAGCGACCGATCGATTTATGTAAAGAGGGCTTAAGGAAATCTAGGTCGATCTATACACATGTGTTGTTTGATGCGCTACCACTTGAAGGGGTACCAACAGGGGTTACAAGGGTGGCCAATAGATGTGCGCTTAAGTACCACTTGTATTTCATGTGTGTATGAATCCCTCAACTGTGGTTTTATGCACATAACAATAGATCTTTGTGTCTTAAAGATGCCGAAATACGTCTCTACCCTGAAAAAAATTAACCCACAATTTATGCCGAGGAAATTGCTCTGATACCACTTGTAATATTCCAGATATAAAAAAGTATGAAGAACAGAAATAAAATGATAGAAATGGCAGATGAACATAAATATAATCAGAATAACACCATAATAACACTGAAATGATATCCAAATAACACCAGAAAGAACACTTTTGATTCTGAGAGCAATGTTCATGGGCCTCTTCGAGGGGGCAACCTCCAATCGAGCAAAGATCTATTACAATAATATCCAAGCTAGGGTTCTCATACCCTTGACTCCTATTTATACTAAATATGTATATCAAAAGAACCATCTAGAGGAAGATCCTTCTAGAAGTGGAAGCTTCTATTAGGTATTCTTACATTCGGCTTATTCTACCTTATTGCAAGTCCTTATTAATATTGACCTTTATTACATCCGAATATATTTTTCTACCTACATGAGGGGTTAGGTCCATAACAATTTCCCTGGAAGACATGGACAGGGAAAGATAGGTTGGATGAAGACACTCAAAGAGAGCTTAGAAGAAAGAAACTATGATTTAGTTGCAAGGATCCATTGGAACTAGGTCACCGATGTATGGGAAAGGGAAAGGTCCATTGTATTGAAGCATTATTTGATGAAGAATATGAAGGTGAGGAGGAGAACCCACACAGTCGAGATGAGGGTCAGAACAATGGTGAGGCACCACAAATTGAAATTCCATAACATGCAACATTACAAGAAGGGGTCAAGAAGGTGACCATAGCCACATTATTAGGAGTCTCCAGGTACTATACCTTTGGAATTAGGGGCATTATAAAGGGACAAAGAGTTACAATGTTGATTGATGGAGGGGCCACCTATAATTTCATAGATGCAACATTGGTTACTAGGAGATAAATTCACACAGAGGAATTTGAGGGTTTTGAAGTAGTAGTGGAAGATGGGTACAACATGACATGTACCCGTAGGATTAGAGGGTTGTATGTGACATTGGGAAACTACACGTTGACCAATGAATTTTATGTGGTGGAACTAGCAGACATCAATGTGGTATTGGGAATATAATCCCTATATTCCCTTGGAGACTTCAAAATGAATTACATGGAGATGAGGATGGAATTCGTAGACACTAGGGGTCAGCGGGTTATCCCGAGGGGTATGTCATCAGAAGCACCCAAGGTTGTATCCAATAGATGCATGGAGGCTCTCTTTAGACACGAAGATGTGGCATGCATAGCATAGTGTTTGGTTAAAATGCAAAAGCCATCCCAAGATCGTCAACATTACCATGCGGACATACAAGAGTTACTAGGTAAGCATGATAAGGTATTCAGACCACTACCAGTAGGAAGACCACTAGACCAAGTATTCGAACTAGTCATTGATATAGAGGAAGGGGCCAAGACAATGATTACTACACTATAAAGGCACCCAAGGAAGTTCAAGGACGATATAGAAAGGGACATACAAGAGTTGTTAGAGATGGGATACATCTAGCCTAGCTCTAGTCCATTTACTTCTTCAATATTATTGGTGAAGAAGAAGTATGGCACATGGAGAATGTGCATTGACTAAAGGGCTCTAAAAAATAATACTATTAAGAAAAAATACCTAATACCAAGGATTGACGAGCTGATAGATGAGCTACATGGAGAAGTATATTTTTCGAAGATTGATCTTCGATCAGGATACCATCAGATCATGGTGAGAGAGGAGGACATCCACAAAACAAAATTTTGATGTCACTATGGTCACTATGAGTTTGTGGTCATTCCCTTTGGGTTGAATAACGCACCAGCTACCTTCCAGACATGTATGAGCCATATCTTCAACAAATAGTTGACAAGGTTCTTATTGGTGTTTTTTGATGATATTCTTATCTACAGTAAGACATGGAAGGAACATTTGGGACATGTGGATGAGATTCTCACCATTATGGAGGAACAATCACTTTTTTGCAAGGAGGAAAAGTGTGAATTTGGATTGATGGAGATCATGTATTCAGGGCACATAATAGGTGTTGAGGGAGTGAAGGTGCATCAAGAAACAATTCAGGTGATCTTAGATTGTCCTACCCCCATATCGATCACAACATTGCGAGGATTCTTCGGGATATGAAGCTATTACAGACAATTTGTGAAAGTATTTTCACAACTTTGGGCACCGCTGACAGATTTGACCAAAAAGGGAGAATTTAGGTGGACTGAGGAAGCACAAGTAGCATTTGACTGAATGAAGAAGGTAATGATCACTTGTCGGGTACTAGCACTTCCAAATTTCTCTCATCCATTTGTATTAGAGTGTGATGCATCCAAAGAAGGGATAAGAGTGGTACTGATGCAAGAATACCATCCGATATATATTGAGAGAAAGAAGTTGAGGGAACTAGAAAGGGTCTACTCCATATATGATAAGGAAATGTTTGCTATTATGCATGCACTGGCCAAATTCTGATAATACTGAGTGGGAGGACATTTTTTAGTGACGACCAACCACAACAACTTGAAATACTTTCTGGAGCAAAAGGATTTGAGAGAAAGACAACATAAGTGGGTGAGTAAGTTACAATCCTATGACTTTGATATTGAATATGTTATGGGAAAGAATATTGTAGTTGTCGATGTCTTTTCTAGGAGGCCTTCAGTCTTTTCCCTTGCTGAGGTCTTAGAAAATTGGAAGTCTACCCGCTTGGTGGAATATTCCAAAAATACATTCGCCTATGAGTTGATGGAAGGTACCAACTAGGATGACAAATATATAGTGGTAGATGATATCATCTACTACAAGGAGAGGATCTATCTTGTCCCTGAATCCATGATTAAGTATAAGATCTAGAAGGAAGTTCATGATTCCCCTTTATCCAACCACCGTAGGGTCTCAAGGAGGACATACTAGAGTGCGTGAGGGAGTGCAAGACTTGTCAACAGAACAATTCATAAATGACACACCCAACAGGTTTACTCCAACCACTACCTATTCCAAAGAGGAAATGGGAGAGCATTTCCATGGATTTCATTATAGAGTTACAAAAAGTCTAGGGCAGGGATTCTATTTATGTCATGGTAGACATGTTGACCAAATATTCACACTTTGTTTCCATTCCTTCAGAATACAATGGATCTCAGGTGGCATATATCTTCTTCAGAGAAGTGTTCAGACTCCATGGTTTTCTAAGGAACATAATATGTGATCATGATATAAAGTTTCTCATTGCATTTTGGCAAGAGCTATTCAGGTTAAGAGATATACAAACTGATTGAGATAGTGAATAAATGGGTAGAAGGGTACCTGAGGAACTATGAGTTAGGAAAACAACGAGCACGGATAAAATTGTTGCATCTCGAGGAGAACTGCTACAACAAAACTCATCACATTTCTATCGGAATGAGTCCATTTAGGGCGTTGTATGGCTATGATGCTCCATCATTTGTATATTTGGCATTTGGAGAGAGCAGGGCTCCCAAGGCCAAAGAACGGTTGTCAAAAATTAGGACATCTTGAGGATCCTAAAGGAGAATTTGTAGGTTGTGCAGAACCAACATAAGTTGTATAAAGATAGGCATCAGGTGGGAGCGTAGTTTTGAGGTCGAGGACCTAATATATCTTAGGGTACAACCTTACCGACAATCTTCACTAAATAAGAGTGGTGCATAGAAGGCAAAACCTCATTTTTATGAACCCTATAGAGTGATCAAGAGAGTTGGAGAGGTGGAATATGAGTTGGAGCTACCAAGGGGAAGAATAATCCACAACACATTCCATGTGTCATGACTAAAAAAGACATTGGGCCAATAGGTCACCACTTCAATAGATCTTCCTCCGCTAGATAAGGAAGGAAAATTGGTTTTGGATCCTGAAAGGATTAAGGATGTACAGGGACGGAAACTAAGAAGCTGATTTATTCGAGAGTACTTGGTCATATGGAAGGGGTTTCCTGTAGAATATGCTACATGGGAAGGTGAACAGATTTTACAACACCCTGATCTAAAATTGCTTGAGGACAAGCCATTTCAGAAAGGAAGGCCTGTAATTCCCCCCTTGAATTGTTGACTCATTAGCTTACATGACTCCAATAGGCTATAGTCAACAAATAAAAATGGGAGTCAAAGTATCAAACCCTAAAGAGATATTAAATAAAATAAATAATTATATTTTAATCAAGTGAGGGTTTGACTTGGTCAAGAAGGAAAATATAGAAGAATCAGAGAAGAAGAATAAATAGAAGGGGATCCTACCTCTTTGGGAATTATGATTTTATATGTATATATTTCTCTTGTGGCATCATTCCAAGCAACCGACATAGCCAAGTATTACCATTTGGAAAAGGGAACTGGGTCACTGGATGATGAACTCCCCATCAAGTTCACACCCAAGGTGAAATACCTATTCAAGATCTAGTACAAGACAGATAAGATGTTAAAACTTAGGCCATCTGATGAATATCCACCACTTCACTAAGAACTCCATACCAATACATTGTGGCAATGCTCTGCTGGTTATATGGGGAGCAAGACACAACAAAACTCACTCTATCACTAATGCCCCTAATATACTATTGTGTTGATGAAGGGTCATCATTCAACTGGGTTGATATCTTATCAATATCCCTAGTAGAGTCCATTACAACTGTTAAGGAGACCTCTCCCAGTCAATTCCCCAATTTTTCATATGTCTTCTTATCTGTTGGATATTATCGGCATGCACCATTGATATCTCAAGATGGGTTGGGCCTGGCAACCAACCGACCCATCTGTGCATCTCTACTATAAGGTTTTATGGGAGGAAAAATACAAAAAAAAATATCACAATATATGTGACTATTTCTCTGTGCCACTCTACGAGCTCATATTTGACTTGCCTGATCATTGTATGACGAACAAATCTCTAGAAATAGTCTGAAATATTAGGGACCGATACCTCATGGAGTACGAAACATACATCAAAGTATAAAAATATACAAAAGCTCCTCATCTACTTCCTAGGTTTGTACCAGACATATTAGTGCTTCAGGAAATTACATATCAAACTATGATCCACAGAGTCAGGGAAACATTATATTGTGATAAGAAAGCTCTCTAGCCCCTGTTGTCGTTATGGGTCATATCATATTCATTCAGAAGCACTAAATAATCCCTAGCTGAAGTAGACGTGGTGCCATATTTTTTATTTGGAGAAGAAAGTTTTTAAGACATGACCCAAGGAACACAGTCAAGAAACATTGCAGCAAGTACAAACACCTATGGGAATACACTTTGGCCAAATGGGGGGAGGAATAATTCCACTACGGTACCCAGAAATATGATGAAGTCATTACCAGAAGGAACGTAAAACCTTTCGAAAAAATAACAAATGAGGAGAAATCACGTGAAGAGGCCCAGAAAAGAGATGAAGAGGAGGTAGCAATAAAAGCAGTTAACGCAACAACATCCACACACTTCAGATCAAAAAAGGAGGAGGAACCAACAATTGAGAAGAAGAGAAGAAAAAATCAAAAGTCTAGAAAAATAAAGAGGACGCTGCTGAAAACAGAAGAAATATTGAAGAAGTCAACGTAAAGGCATAAGTTGATGTAGGAACAACGACAGTGGAAGAAGAAGTGAAGGAATCAACCGAGAAAGTGACAGAGGCTGAAAGAAAAGCAAAGGATTTCACATACACAATAGCAATAGAACAAAGAGTAGTATATGAAGTTGCAAGTAAGGAATTTGAAGAAGAGCAATAGAAAAAGGATGAAGAGGCTCTAAAAAAGGATGCCTTGCCTATGAGCACTGACATCCCATAGAAATCAACAAAATCTCCCAGTAGTCATCTTCAATTTGGTGGAATGGAGTTAGGGCTTCGTACACCTTACAAGCCCAACAAAGTGTCGAACCTGAATAAGTTCGAATTTGAAAAATCCATGGGCCGAATTGTGCAATAATAGGTCAAGAAGGTACCAGTCACACGAGGAAATAAGCTATCATTCTTTACAAAGACTATTGTGACAGATGATGCCATCCAATATCCACTCTCCATAGCATCCATTAGCACTTCCTTCACCAAAAGGACTGAGTGAAAACTCAAAACATTATTCCACCAAAACCAAGAAAAGGATGTTAGGATCAGAGAACTAGAAGAACAACTGAGGCAAGTAAAGGAAGATGAGGGAAGTCTGAGATAATTTAAAGCATGTGTTGAAAAGGTCAGACCCTAGCTTGAAGAGGTTATTATCGATATGTATTCTTGTTTGCATGTCTTCTAGTAGTTGGAAACCAACATAATGGACCAACACAACCACATGAAAACCAAGAACATCCATGTCACCACCATCTGAGAAGGTTTAGATGATATAAAAGATGAATCATTGAGAATCCAGATGCTTTAGTCGAGCTTCCCCACCCCTCAAAGGTAGAAAGAAGAATTGATTATGCTTCCCTTAATTGATACCAGCAGGATGAGAAAAGGGAATAAAAGGAAATGACAAGTTCACTCACTATCTATGTGAAAGTTCACAAAGACACACAAGTCTTGATGCATAAGAGTCTCCTTCCACCCATAGAGGAACTCAACCAGAAATGGGAGAAGGCTGAAGCAACCATGAAGGTAACAATTAGGTTGATTAAGGAACACCTTGTCCAACTGGCCAAAGTTTAAATGATGATCCAAGATTTCATGGCCACCTTGGTGAGGGACATGAAGTCTCTCACTAACAACTCAGCCTCCCACGAAGTTTCCCTAGATGAAATTTTGTACCACACGATCATATCACTCAAGGACCAATACGAAGTTTGGACAATGTACGTAAAAAACTAGAAACCATGAAGATGACAAATAGCAAATTCGGATTTGCGAAAAACTACATTGTACTTTTTCTTTTTCCAACTACCATCAACTTCATCCTTATTCTTACACATGTCAACAATCATTGAAGAGGAAGCTAAAAGGTTTTGTAACTGCTTCTTGCAAAATTCAAGTAGCACATTGAGCATTTACCATAATTTATATAAAGAAAGGAAGAGACCCATTTTTAAAGGGCTCTTCAAGAATTTTATATTGACAAACTATTTTGTGAATTAATACTGAGAATCCCTCGAGGACAAAATTTTGTTGCAAAAAAATATCTTGTAAATGGTGGTTGTTGTAAACTATTTTTAGCTAATTGTGTATTATTTACATGTGTTGTAACATGTCTTTTTCTTATATACTTCTCTTATACAACTATAAATGTTATTACAACTTTTATTATTCCTTCTTATGTTTTCCTTGAGATGATGAGTTGGTTATGTATGTAATTGCATGATTTAGACTATTCTAGTTATGTGCCTACAAGCATGTGTTGTCTAACCTTGATGCTTCTTAACAAATGTCTATAGGAAGTTACTTGCAGGGATTAGTTTCATTTTCAACTGCTCATTTGGTTACCATAGATACTCCCAACTAGGATAGGTTAGATTAGATTTATTTCTTCATTTTGTTAGATTTCATTTGGATTCCCATTAGATCCACAAACCATACAATCACCCTGAAAAGTAGTAATGGTAGCTGGGCTAGACTCCATATGGGTATCCTAAACCAAACGATGCATAGTCTAATTGGGATTGTTTACCAGGGAGTACCCCTTATTACTGAAGGGAAATTCCTCCCCATCAACAAAATTGACACTAAAAGGAAGGGATGATTTTTGCACGGCTAGCATAAATCAACTACGTATGCACGGCTAGTCCTTTGATAATATTATGGTGCAACAATGTTTCTCTCATATCTCTTTTGAACAAGATATTACCTTCAAATATTCAAATCATGAATTTGATAGTGTTGTCGGCAGCCCCAAAAATCAGCCAGAAGCTTGGTATCTTGTCCCTATTGAGGAGTTTGATGAAATTCATCTCATAATACACTCCTACACTAAATTACTTGGCCAACTATACACTGCTTCAACACTCCCTAGGAGGAGAGATACCCGTGTAAGACGACCCAAGAATCAGAACAATGTTCTTGTTGATTTCGTAGAAGATTTGATCAAAACTTCTTTGAAGGAATTTGGAATATACCAGATATAAAAAGTATGCAGAACAGAAATAAAATGCTAGAAATGGCAGAATGACAGTAATATAACCAACATAATCTCCACAATAACACATAAATGATATAAGAACAACAACAGAAATAACACTTTGATTCAGAAAGCAATGTTCACAGGCCTCTTTGAGGGGGCAACCTCTAGTCGAGTAGCGCTCTCTTACAATAATCTCCAAGCTAGGGTTCTCATACCCTCAACTCCTATTTGTATTAAATATGTCTATCAAAAGAAGCATCTAGAGGAAGATCCTTCTAGAAGCGGAAGCTTCTATTAGGTCTTCTTACATCCGCCTTATTCTATTTTATTGAAAGGCCTTATTAATATTGACCTTTATTACATCTGAATATATTGCTCTACCTATGTGTGGGTTAGGACCCTAACATGTTCGCCCCCTTAAAAACAACCTTATCCTCAAGGCTTGAGATGTGGAAACTACTGCAGAATGGTAGTTGGTTCCCGAGTGGCATCTGCTGGAGTTGTATCTTTACACTATGTTAGCGATATTTCTTGTCTCGGGATTAGGCGCACCCAGGTCTGCAGTTTGCACGGGAAGCACCCGAGCATAACACGAGAGAATCCTGTTTTTAGCAGTAAGTCAAGTGAGCGGGCGAAGTTTTTCCATCGGCGACCGAGATCTATCCATAGAAGCGAATCGACAGCCATTGGGTTTTCGGGACCGACCAGTTGCCCAGGGTTTAGCAAGGAGAAGCGCCACGGGTCAAAACAAATCTGGACCATCCGATCTCATTGGGACAGGTGGCAAGCCGATCGGCATATCGCAAATCAAGGTTTCGAGGAGTAGGAACCCCTCGTTTCATGCATTTTGAAACCCCGAACCCCGAATTTATGATAGTGCCCAAGATCAGGCCCATGGTTCTGGCACCTGGTCATAAGAGAACAGGCCTGGAGGAGGGGCATTTATGTTTGTCATTTGGCCACTCGGGCCCCGAAGCATCAAGCTAAATCTTAAAAGGAAGGCATTGTGATGCTCTAGATGCCGATTTGACGTGAGCTAAATCCCAGTACCTATTGGGGATTAATGAAGAAAAGAGAGGGTGGTTCAAACCTCACCTCGCTCATTTATTGTAGAGTATGGAGGTCCCAGCCGAATGTCTACCCAAGAGGGTCTCCTGTACCATTTCTCCTCAGGGAAGCCACGCCGAGTCTTCAACTCGCTAGAAGAACCTGTACACGCCAAGTCAACATTCAAAGGGTTCAACTACCTCTGGCGCGGGCCATGCCGAATTAAGGTAGCCTATGACAGAGCAATGCAGGCCAGATTTGATTCAGGTGGCGCCATCCATTGAAAGTTCTAAGATGCCTCTGCTAGGCGAAAGGAAGCGAGGAGTATATGTAGGCAGTTTTTCCATTTTTGTATTCATCGATGGTTGAGCAGAGCTCCCTACTGTAAAGTTTAACAGATATTCTAGTTTGTTGGTTATGCATCTGTGTATGAGATATCTTGTTTTATGACAGAAAGTTTTTCTTAATCCATCTAATTTCCGTCTCATGCTAAGAGAGTTCGTGATTGACTGATTCGCGCGAATCATTGTAGTTATGTTATGATAAAAGATTTATTGTTGCATTATTGCATTCTCTGGATTTGCGTTTGAATGTAAGATGATATTGCGTTTGAACGTCTCCTTCCTCAGCCTATTAGAAATCCGATGTTAATGACAGACCTCTGTTTTTCTCTTATATAATTCTTCCACCCGTTCACCCTTTACTACAGATCACTGTCTGAAGTTTATATAAGACCTCACTCACCTATGCATGTCTGGCCTAGTTTTGGAGTTGGAATGATATTGTTTTGAGTTGGCTTCCATTTGATCACCCCATCTATAAACCACTGTGACATAAAACTGATGGGCGTCAGGCTCTGCTCCTGCAAGCAATCCAGGAGTGACTTCCGTCGCCAACATTTCTGGTGTCGCTGCCGGGGATGAAGTTGAATATTTTCCCCGGGATTGACGACAATGATTAACTGATTCTGAAGGTGCATCAGATATCAGAATTATCAAGATTGTTGTTGTACACCTGGTGACTCCATTGTGACGACTCCACTGGGGAGAACCTGCTCTATTAATTGTGGCTTTCGGAGGCAGACACACGCAATCTCATCCACAACTTCCCCTGGCTACACCTCAAACCAATCTAGAGGTGGTTCTCAGAAAAGGAAAGGCCCCTGAAGAAGAAGCTTCCACCGCCGAAATAGGTAATTTGCCATCTCCTTTTGTAAGAACACCGTTTTCTCCTCCTCAGTTTCTTAATAGACCTCTTTCAGAAGTTTCCCATTTCTTAAATTTTGGGAGTGTTCCTGCTGAGTTTTCCCCTCCTGGTCTGGGATTGGAGGGAGAATTCCTTGTCACTCTCCTCTCCTCTGAAGTTGTACCTTGGCGTAGACCCACGACCTCAGAAGATTTCCCCACTCCTGCACAAGGAGGAGCACCTGCTGACTTGAGCTCGTTAGCTTTCTCCTTAAATCCTCTCTTGTTTCCCACTCCCATTAAGAACTCATCCCTGGATCCACGTTTCAAGTTCCTTATCCTCTGAGTTCCCCTTTACATCATATCCATATGTTTGGAGCAAATCCCCCTATGATCACAATGGAGGCCATCATAGCCGCTAGGTATGCTCCTCTTGTTTTACCACAACTTCTCAATGCCCTCCCACCAGATGGATACCTAAAGCAGCTGCCCAAGTTTACAGGCGAGGGGGACATAGTTGCTGAAGAACACCTAGCAGCCTTTTATACCTTCGCAGATGATAATGTTATCATGCACGCAGACGTATGGATGAGAATTTTTGTCCATAGTCTCCAAGGAGAGGCTAGAAAGTGGTTCAAGGCCCTGCCTCCTGGATCTATTGATGGGATCGAAGCTTTAGATAGTACCTTTTTGAGACAATGGGGAGATAAAAAATATTTCATGTATTACATGATAGAGTTTGGGTCATTGAGGAGAAAGGAAGGAGAGTCTGTCTCCGACTTCTCCAAGAGATTTAATAAAATGTACAACAGAATCCCTGCTGAGATAAAGCCCTTCGAAGCCTCTGCAAAGATCACTTACTCCAGCACTTTTGATCCTGATTTCTGCTTACTGCTAAGGGAGAGAAGAGCTGCTACACTGGCCCACATGCAGGATGCGGCCGTGGAGGTAGAATCTAACATATTGGTTGTCAACCGACTCAGGAATGCAGGTGATAGAAATACGTCCAAGAACAGGCCTAAAGCTTCCTCATCCAGTTCCTCTCCCTTGCCCCATCAGACAAATGAGACAACTAGAAACCTAAAATTGCTTGCTTTCAAGATGGAGAGGTGGGAATTAGAGGAGAAGCCCATGTACAAAAATCCCCGGAACACTGATAATAGAGGTTTCAGACGACCCACTAACAATGTGCCTTAGGTTTTTCTGAGGGAACAAAGGGAAAAAGACAGAGAAGATCAAAGGGTTCAAACTCCCCTCCAAAACAACCTAGTTGAGAATGAGAAAAGAGAGGAGATAGACGAGTTTGGCCTTGAAATTCACTGTATTGGAGAAACTCCCCCTTTTCCCCATTTGACGCAGTCTGCATATGAAGAATCCCTGATGAGTGCTCGAATTCATGAGTTGGGGAAAGAAAAAAGGGCCGGTCACACTTCTAACAGATATAGTCTCAGGTCGAGAAGGATAGAAGGAGACTTTGGCAGCCCAGACTAGCCCCTCATAGCAGAAAGGCCTACTAGATCTGCAGCAGCCGCTACTAAAGATAAAAGAGCTCAGAGCGCTTTGACAGCAGTCAAATAACCTGTCACCGAGGTAAGGGAAGCTCGTAATCCCATTCCATCCTTTAATTTTGAACATGAAATTCAAAAGATCAGGATCCTCGTTCCCCTCTTAGAGCTAGTTAAAAACGAAGATTTTAAAAGATCCCTCTCCAAGCTGCTACAATCACTACTACATATTGTAAAAATTCCGACATTTTATTTGCGACGTTATGGACAAAATTGTCCATATTGTCGCAAAATA
This sequence comes from Picea engelmannii, assembly GCA_009831015.1. Lineage (NCBI taxonomy): Eukaryota > Viridiplantae > Streptophyta > Pinopsida > Pinales > Pinaceae > Picea > Picea engelmannii. Next base: position 51,345 of record ML815518.1, read on the forward strand.
GAGGAAATTTAAAAAAAAAAAAATCATGTTTCCCGATAACGTCGCTCTTGCCACGTTGACGTCTCTCTTGCCACGTTAACGTCGGTCTTTCCACGTTAACATCGCTCTTGCCACGTTTTCCACTGGAACGTCTCTCTTGACACGTTTTCCACTGGAACGTATCTCTTGCCATGTTTGTGAAGATGTATGTCGCAATTGCCACGTTAACGTCGCTCTTGCCACATTAACGTCACTCTTGCCACGTTTTCCACTGGAACGTCTCTCTTGCCACATTTTCCACATGGAACGTCTCTCTTGCCACATTTTTGAAAAGGTATGTCACAATTGCGACGTTTTGGAAACTAGGTTTTCCCCTCCAACGGTCACCTTAATATGTTCACCAAGTCAAAATACCAACGGTCACTTAGGACTTTTTT
>ML815518.1:51860-86278 GCA_009831015.1 Picea engelmannii
TTTTTAAATACCTACACAAAGGTGGCAATTGTGACATCTTTCACTCTCTTCCCGTCGCTATTGCCACGTCCAAGACATCTCTCTTTCCACCTCCAAGATTGTCGCTCCCATAGCAACCATGTCGGAGCTAGTAACTCCAGGCCGTCGTTGTTGCCACCTGATGAATGTCGTTCTTGCCACGTCCAAGAGTGTCGCTCCCATAGCAACCACGTCGGAGCTAATACCTCATCTCGTCGGTCTTGCCACCTTCAGAACGTCTCTCTTGCCACCTCTAAAACGTCTCTCTTGCCACGTATGAAATGTCTCTCTTGCCACCTTTGAAACGTCTCACTTGCCACGTTTGAAATGTCGGTCTTGCCACGTTTGAAACGTCTCACTTGCCACATTTGAAACGTCGGTCTTGCCACGTTTGAAACGTCGGTCTTGCCACGTTTTAAACGTCTCACTTTCCACGTTTGAAACGTCGGTCTTGCCACGTTTGAAATGTCTGTCTTGCCACGTTTGAAACGTCTCACTTGCCACGTTTGAAACATCGGTCTTGCCACATTTAAAACGTCGGTCTTGCCACGTTTGAAATGTCTCACTTGCCACGTTTGAAACGTCGCAATACCAACGAAAACTCGGTCATCAGAAAAACGATGTCATGTGAAACGACGTTTGAGGGGGTCCAAGGTTTGTTGGTCTTCCAACAATAGAAAGTGGCAATTGCGTCGAACGTGCCGTCGGAATTTGACCCAAATGCAGTAGTGAATCCGAGTCCCCCCAGGCCCCTTCTGACTCAGTAAACCTCCAAGATGAGAAGCCAGCCGTCATCTTAGGCCCCATGGTAGAAGACAAAGATGACTCATCCCCCCCCTTCCACACATCCTTGAACATACATGATAAAGTGCTTCATAACTGCCTCATGGATTCAGGGGCTTCCCATAACTTTATGCCAAAAATAGTCATGGAAGAATTGGGACTGGAGGTGACAAGAACTTATCATGATTTATATTCTTTCGATTCAAGGAAAGTACAGTTTCTAGGAGTCATCAAAGACCTAGTGGTTTCCCTGTTTCAGCTGCCCATGAAGAGTGTGGTCATGGATATTGTGGTAGCCGACGTCCCCCCAAATTCGGTATGCTATTGTCTAGATCTTGGATCAAAAAACTTGGAGGGACACTACAAATGGATCTCACATACGCCACCATTCCGGTCTTCAGAGGGGAACAAAGGAGATTATACATAGAATCCCAGCTATCCTATATTGTCAGTGATTAAGTAGACCCTACCAATCACCCCATATTTGCACTTGACACCGACTTGGGGTCTAGTTTGTTGCAGCTTAACGATGCCCCTGAAAGCTCTTTACTAATTAGAAAACATCCCAGCCCCGATCATCCGATTTCCCCTCAAAGCTTCTCTGTGTGGAAGATGTTTTTTGACGGAGCTTCTTCTAGTGAAGGCGTTGGCGCTGGAGTGGTTTTCATATCACCTTGTCAAGAAGTCGTGTCCCTATCATACAAGCTGGAATTCGAAGCCACCAACAACGTGGCAGAGTATGAAGCTCTTGTTCTGGGTATGAGGGCTGCAAAGGAAATGGGAATTAAAGAGATAGCAATATTTGGAGATGTTGAGTTGATTATTCAGTAGGTAAGGAATGCTTATCGTGCCCATAATCCCTGGCTCAGAAATTATCGGAATGAAGTATGGGACCTTATTGATAATTTCTTCTTGGCTTTTAACATTTCTTTCATTCCGAGGGGAGAAAATACTTGGCCGATTCTTTAGCTGTCTCAACTAGTTTGCTCAAATTTCCTTTGCCGCCTATGGTGAAAAATGATGTTGATATAAGATATAGGCCCTTGGTGCCGGAAAATGTCAAGCATTGGAAGGTGTTTGAGGATGATTCAGAACTCGAAAGGTTTCTCCAATCAGTTGATGAATTTTCTGCGTTGCATATTGACCAGGATCTCGACCTGGAAGGTGACCCTCATCCTGAGGAGTTTTTAAATAAAATCGCTAATCATCAGATCATTCAGCTGCCCAGCAATCGCATTCCAAGAGGACTTGTCCCTTTAGAAAGATTGTTCGATGGGAATTATGTGCCAGTAAAGGGTAGGGTCTCAAATGAATATGCCGAGATAACCGAATGCAACATTGGCACACCGGAGGAGCCCAGGTTTGTCAAATTATCAAGCAGTTTGACCAGAGAACAGAAGGCTGAATATACTGAGTTGCTAAAAGAGTTTGCTGATGTGTTTGCATGGATGTATGAAGATCTCAAGAACTATGACACATCTGTCACTGAGCACAAGATCCCACTAAAGGAAGAGGCTAAACCATTTAGACAAAATCTAAGACAGATAAATCCCATGTTGCTTCCCGTCATGGAGAAGGAAGTAAAAACGTTGTTGGATGCATGAATCATTGTCCCCTTGAGATATTCCGAGTGGGTGGCCAACTTGGTCCCAATAAGGAAGAAAAGCGGAGAAATCAGGCTTTGTGTCGATTTCAGGAACCTGAACAGAAGCTCAAAGAAAGACAATTACCCCCTACCTAAGATGGAACATATATTACAGAGGGTAACTGGTGCATACAAGATATCCATGATCGATGGGTTTTCTGGCTATAATCAGATATCGGTTGTGCCTGAGGACAGGGAGAAAATGACCTTCACCACTCCTTGGGGCACATTCATGTATGCCAAAATGCCATTTGGGTTGATGAATGCAGGAGCAACATTTCAGCGAGCCATGGATATAGCCTTCATCGGAGAAAAGGACCAATTCATAGTGATCTACCTAGATGGCATCACGGTCTTCTCCAGGTCTGATAAGGAGCACCGCTGCCACTTGAGGAGAGTTTTCTCGAAGTGCCGGAGATTTGGCCTTTCCCTTAATCCCAAGAAGTCCCTGTTCGCTATGATGGAGGGCAAGCTGCTAGGCCATATAGTATCGGCGGAAGGAGTAAGAATTGATCCCAGCAGAGTGGAGGTGATTCAAACCCTGTCACTTCCCAGGTCTAAAAAAGAGGTCCAGGCATTTCTAGGAAAGATTAACTTCCTGAGGAGATTCGTCTCAAATTTTGCTGAACTGGTAAAACACATCACAACAATGCTCAGAAAGGGAAACGAAGTGAGATGGGCCGCTGAGCCTCGGGTATCTTTTGATTGAATAAAAAAGGCATTGACTGAGGCACCTGTGCTAATCAGTCCTGATTATTCCAAGGATTTCCTGATTTTTTCTTTTGCTTCCTGGGATACAGTGGCGACGGTCTTATTGCAGAAAAATGAGGAAGGGCGTGAACAACCCATCGCCTTCTTCAGCAGGGTGTTAAGAGATGCAGAGAGCAGGTATGAAATCATGGAGAAGTAGGCCTATGCCTTAGTGAAATCTCTTAAAGCCTTCAGAGTCTATGTCTTGCATTCAAAAGTAATAGCATATGTTCCTTCATCCTCCGTGAAGGACATCCTTGTGCAGCCTGATGTAGATGGGAAAAGAGGCCGATGGATCGCAAAAATTATGGAATTTGACTTAGAAATAAAACCCACCAAGTTGGTTAAGGGGCAAGGTTTAGCCAAGCTACTAGATGAATCCAACTGCAAAGCCTTGGGAGTTAGTTTCATCAATACTCGCCTAGGATCTCAGAAAGATGAATCGCCCAGCCAATGCTCTCAAGATGGCTTATCGCTGGCAGAATGTGCATGGTATCGTGACATTCTGTATTTTTTGCAGGAATTGAAGCCCCCCGATGGAATGGGAAAAAGAAAAGCGAGGGCTCTTAAGCTCAAGGCGGTCAAGTATTGCCTCATTGACCAAACCTTGTACTGGAAAGACCCTCTAGGGGTATTTCTGAGATGCCTGGACCCGCAAGAGGCCCAGAAGGTTACGTTTGATTTTCATAGCGGCCTTTGCGGAGGTCATCATTTCTGGAAGACCACAGCCCACAAGATACTCCGAGCTGGGTATTACTGGCCCACTTTATTCCCCGATGTTTGTAGGGAGATCAGAGCTTGCACCAAATGTCAAAAGTTCTCAGGAAAACAACAACTCAAATCACTGCCATTGAAGCCTATAGTATCTCCAGCCCCTTTTCAGCAGTGGGGGTTGGACTTCATTGGAGAAATTCATCCTCCCTCAAGTGGTCAACACAGATGGATTCTGAATGCAACAGATTATTTCACCAAATGGATAGAAGTTGTCCCCACTAGAAGCGCATCACACAAAGTAATTATCATCTTCCTGGAGGATATCATAGCCCGATTTGGCTGTCCCAGCAGGATCGTCACCGATAATGTTGCTTCTTTTAAATATGAACCTCTAATTAAGTTCTGTGAGCAGTTCCAGATCTCGCTAATTCACTCCACCCCCTACTATCCCCAGGAAATGGTTTAGTGGAATCCTCTAACAAAAGCCTGATAAAGATCATCAAAATATTGTTAGAGGATAACAAAAGAGCCTGGGATTCAAAGTTGAAATTTGCTCTGTGGGCTGATCGTGTCACAACGAAGAAGTCTCTAGGCACTTTGCCGTTTCAACTAGTCTACGGAGCAGAGGCGATTTTCCCTACTCGGCTTGCCTTACCTGTGGCAAAGTTCTCTCAAGACTACGAGGGACAACCAGATCATATGATCAAAAGAATTCATCAGATAGTGGAAGTGCAGCAGATCAGAGAATAAGTGAGGGACGCAGCTTATAGTCATCAACAGAGGATCAAACAGGCTTTTGATAGAAAGGTCAAGAAAAAGGAGTTGGAGATCGGGGATTTGGTATTTAAGTGGGATGCACCCAGACAGGATAAAGGCAAGCACAGCAAGTTCGACGACCTCTGGATCGCCCCCTTCAAAATCTCTGAGATTTTCTCCAACAACACATACGAGTTGCAGGATCTGGAGGGTGAAGAGGTTTTCAACAGCCCAGTGAATGGGCATTTTCTAAAAAAAAAATTATTTGAGCCTTAGACGGCTCCTCTCTTTGTAAATATTGTCCTTTTTACCTTTGTGTATTTTCTTTTTACATGTTATTGGCTTAATAGGTGACTCCATAAGGCCAATAGCAAGGCACTGAAGCTGCAGAAGGAGTTCTTAGAGCATCGCAGGGACGACTCTATCCCCCATGGAGCCTAATGTTAGCGATATTTCTTGTCTCAGGATTAGGTGCACCCAGGTCTGCAGTTTGCACGGGAAGCACCCGAGCATAACACGAGAGAATCCCGTTTTTAGCAGCAAGTCAAGCGAGCGGGTAAAGTTTTTCCATCGACGGCCGAGATCCATCCATAGAAGTGGATCGACGGCCATCGGGTTTTCGGGGCCGACTAGTTTCCCAAGGTTTAGCAAGGAGAAGCACCATGGGTCAAAACGAATCTGGACCATCCGATCTCATTGGGACAAGTGGCAAGCCGGTCGGCATATCACAGATCGGGGTTTCGAGGAGCAGCCACCCCTCGTTTCATGCATTTTGAAACCCCGAACCTTGAATTTCCAATAGCGCCCAGGATCAGGCCCATGGTTCTGGCACCTGGTCGTAAGAGAACAGGCCTAGAGGAGGGGCGTTTGTGTTTTTCATTTGGCCACTCGGGCTCCGAAGCGTCAAGCTAAATCTCAGAAGGAAGGCATTGTGATGCTCCAGATGTCGATTCGACGTGAGCTAAATCCCAATACCTGTTGGGGATTAATGAAGAAAAGAGAGGGTGGTTCAAACCTCACCTCGCTCATTTATTGCAGAGTATGGAGGTCCCAGTCGAATGTCTTCCCAAGAGGGTTTCCTGTACTATTTCTCCTCAGGGAAGCCACGTCGAGTCTTCAACTCGCCTGAAAGAACCTGTACACGCCAAGTCAACATTCAAAGGGTTCAACTACTTCTGGCGCGGACCATGCCGAATTAAGGTAGCGTATGACAGAACAATGCAGACCATATTTGATTGAGGTGACGCCATCCATTGAAAGTTCTAAGACGCCTCTGTTGGGCGAAAGGAAAGGAGGAGTATATGTAGGCAGTTTTTCCATGTTTGTATCCATCGATGGTTGAGAAGAGCTCCCTACTGTAAAGTTTAATAGATATTCTCGTTTGTTGGTTATGCATCTGTGTATGAGATATCTTGTTTTATGACAAACAGTTTTTCTTACTCCATCTAATTTTTGTCTCATGCTAAGAGAGTTCGTGATTGACTGATTCACGCGAATCATTGCAGTTATGTTATGATAAAAGATTTATTGTTGCATTATTGCATTCTCTGGCTTTGCGTTTGAATGTAAGATGATATTGCGGTTGAACGTCTCTTTCCTTAGCCTGTTAGAAACCCGATGTTAATGACAGACCTATGTTTTTCTCTTATATAAGTCTTCCACCCGTTCACCTTTTACTACAGCTCACTGTCTGAAGTTTATATAAGACCTCACTCACCTATGCATGCATGGCCTAGTTTTGGAGTTGGAATGATATTGTTTTGAGTTGGCTTCCATTCGATCACCCCATCTATAAACCACTGTGACATAAAACTGATGGGCGTCGGTCTCTGCTCCTGCAAGCAATCCCGGAGTGACTTCCGTCGCCAACACACTGGACTAACACTTCCTTGATGGTTCTCTGACGCAGGCAACGCTCACGCTGGTCCAAAACTACTTCTGGTTGTATCCAAATGGATCCTTCTTCAGCTAACTTGGGAAGGTTGGTTTGAATTTGGCACCTAGTTCCAATCATCTTCTATAAGCATGAAACATGAAAAATATGATGTAGATTTGAATGACTAGGAAGAGCTAACTAATAGGCGACTTGTCCCACACGCTTGAGAACTGTATAAGGACCATAAAATTTGGGCACTAGCTTCTGACAATGCTCGGCCTTGAGGGAATTTTTCTTGTAAGGTTGCAGTCACAGAAACACATGATCCCCTTCTGCAAATTGACGTTCAGAGCGACCTTGATTTGCTTTTTGCTTCATGTGATTCTGTGCCATGGCCAAATTCTCTTTGAGGGTACATAGAATAGCCTGTCGAACTGTAAGTGTTTGGTCAACTGCTTGGACCTTCGAGGTACCCGATAAGTATGAGAGAACTGAAGGTGGCTTATGTCCATATACTGCTTCAAAAGGAGTCATGTGTGTAGCTATATGGTAGGAAGTGTTGTACCACCATTCAGCTAGGGGTAACCATTGAGCCCACTGATTTTTCTTTTCAGAGGCAAAACACCTTAGATATGTTTCCAAACACTTCTTGACAACTTTCATTTGACCATCATTCTGGGGATGATAAGTTGTGATGAGATACAATTGGGTGCCCTGTAGCTTGAACAGTTCTTGCCAAAAATTGCTTGTGAAATTTGTGTCACGATAAAAAACAATAGAGTGTGGAATGCCATGAATCTTGAAGACCTGGTCCATGAAAATTTGAGCCACCATGGATGCAATAAATGGGTGTTGAAGAGTGCAGAAATGAGCATACTTGGAAAGGTGATCAACAACCACCATTATGACTGATTTGTTTCTTGATTTGGGTAAGCTGGTAATAAATTCCATAGAGATATCTTTCCAAATAGCAGGTGGAATCGTAAGTGGTTGTAGTGTGCCCAGAGATTTGACTATTTATCCCTTGTTGTGTTGATGCACATCACATTCAGTGACAAAATTACGAATGTCCTGTTTCATACCATCCCAGAAAAAAGAACGTTTGACCTTGTCATAGGTTTTGGTGAACCCAGAGTGCCCTGTTGTGGGTGTAGCATGAAGCTCAGAAAGTACCGTGGATTTAAGATTTGATTTTTTACTTAAACACAAACGGATTTTGTATCGAAGCTCATCCTAGAGCCAAGAGTATCGTGGGGGAGTTGGAGCATTGGACTGCAATTGTTGGATCAGATGCGAACTTTTGGGATCTTGTAGCCATTCCTGGTGAATGGCTTGGAGCCAATCTGGTACAATGAAGGAAAGAGAAAAAAGGGATCCTTCTTCTTCATATTTTCGAGAAAGTGCATCCACCACCACATTGTCTTTGCCTTTCTTGTAAATGATCTCATAATCATATCCAAAGAGATTAGTCACCCATTTTTGTTGCTCCGGGGAGGAAATGCGTTGTTCCAGAAAATACTTGAGGCTTTGATGGTCTGTCTTAATTTGGAAACATTTCCCCAAGAGATAAGGGCACCACAGATCAACAACATGCAGAATAACCAACATTTCCTTTTCATAGATGGGTTTGCCCAGATTCCTTTCAGATAGTTACTTGTTGGTAAAGGCCAAAGGTTGACCCTCTTGCATAAGGACAGCACCAATTCCTTTCCCTGAGGCATCACATTCCAACACAAAGGTCTTTGTGAAGTCAGGAAGGGCCAAAACCGAAGTGGTGCACATGGCCATCTTCAAGGTTTGAAAATCTTGAGCAGCGGCTGGAGTCCAAGTGAAAGAGTTCTTTTTGAGGAGAGCAGTGAGAGGTGTTGCAATATTTCCATAATTCTTAACAAACTTGCGATAATACCCTGTTAAGCCCAAAAATCCACGCAAGCTTTTGAGAGTCTTTGGGTGTGGCCAGTATTGCATAGATTCAATCTTTTTTGGATCCACCCTGACGCCATCCTTGCCAACCAGATGACTCAAGCATTCTACTTTTGAGGCACCAAAAGCACATTTAGATTGTTTAAGGAAAAGTTGGTGCTGAGAGAGTAGATGGAGAACTCGATTCACATGAGTAAGATGGTATGTCCAGGTTTTTCTATAGATGAGGATATCATCAAAGAAAACTAAGACAAAATGACGGAGAAAGGGACGGAACACATGATTCATGAGGCTTTGGAAGGTGGAGGGGGCATTACACAAGCCAAAGGGCATGACCAAAAAATCATAGTGGCCCTCATGAGTTCGAAAGGCAGTCTTGGGAATGTCTTCCTCTTTCATATCTATCTGGTGATATCCCGAGCTAAGATCAAGTTTAGTAAAGAATTGTGTGCCACTCAATTCATCCAGGAGATCATCAATGACAGGAATGGGAAATGTTTCTTTAATGGTCAGTTTGTTGAGGGCACGGAAGTCAGGACACATTCGCCAAGAACCTTATTTTTTTAGGACCATGACTACAGGAGAAGAGTAAGGGCTTGTACTAGGGAGGATAACGCTTGCATTAAGGAGTTCTTGGACCATTTTATCAATTTCATTTTTTTGTGAAAAGGGGTGGCGATACAGACAGGTATTGGGAGGAAGGCTTCCGGGTACAAGGGGAATGGAATGATCATGAACACCACAGGAAGGAGGGAGTCCTTAGGGAGTGGAAAATACCATTTTATGTTTAGAAAGGGGGGCTTGGAGGTCTTGCAGCACCGAGGGTGTCTCTGTTGCTTGTATGGCATGGAATTGGGAAATGACACTAGAATGACCTTTTTTGAGCAGCTTTTCCATGCGATGGGAATTTATATTGGTGGCCTTCCTAGTTGACTTGCATGGTTAATTCCTTAAAATCCATGAGAATGGGACCCAAAGTCCTTAGCCAGTCTGCACCTAACACAATGTCACAACCGCCCATGTCGATAGCAAACATATGGGATTTTAGGTGGTAGTCACCGATTTGGAGACGCACATTTTCACAGTGCCCTCCACATTTCATGGAACCACCATTGGCAATCATGATTTGGAAATTGTTGACGGCATGGATGTAGCAATGAGTTTCTTGGGCAATGCGGCGATGAATAAAATTATGGGTGCTTCCACTATCAACTAGAATGATGACCTTTCGATGCTTGATGTAACCTATTAACTTGATGGTTTGGGGAGCGAAGAATCCAGTGAGAGAATTGAGGGAAATGACCGGTTCTACTTCGGGAGGGTCTGAGGGAGGGGTTATGTCAGTGATTTCAGGTGACTCAGACACAAGGGGAGTTTCAACATCCTCTTTCAAAATATCCTCAGAGATGGCCATAAAAAGCTTTTGTTCCTTACACTTGTGGCTCGGGAAATATTTGTCATCACAATTGTAACAAAGGCCTTTGAGTTGGCGTTCAGCCATTTCAGCCCTGGTCAATTTTTGGATCTTTAGTGGGGCAGAGGGAGTAGTGGGATTTATGGATTTAGGGTGAGGGATAAAGGAGGGTTTTCGATTTTGAGAAGATACAACCTGTTGTGCTTCTTTATCTCTTTTAGTAGCCTCCACCCAACTTGAAGGTCGAGTCATGAGGACATGGGCCTAAATCTCATCCTTGAGGCCACTGATAAAACACTCTAAAAAAAAAGCATCAGTCACACCCTCTGTTCAAAAATCCAGGTGCTCAAAGGCAGCTATAAAGTCTTCCATTGTTCCTGATTGTTTCAACTTTGTCAAATGGCCCAAATGGTTGGTGTCACTGTCAAAGCGTTCATAAAGCTCAGTCAAAAATTGTGTTCAAACAATATACCCTTGACAGGAAGTTTTTCTCCATTGCCACCATTGCCAACGTTCTTGATCTAGATGGAGAAAACCATACTGGAGTTTGGCCAAGTCATCTGTAATGTCGTATAAAGAGAAATAATGTTCCATTTGGGTTACCCAACTAGTGGGGTTCAAGCCATCAAATTTTGTCACATCCACCCGCGGAAAGCATAGGTCACGTTGAAAGTGATGGTGTTGAAAGTTATGGGAATGGGAGGAATGTTCACCTTCAGTCTTTGGAGGTGCGTCAGAGAAAGGGTCATATGTAGGGATCTTCAGTTTGGTGCAGAGTGATGAAAAGATAGATTCAAGATGGGTGATCAGTTCTTGTTTGACTTCCTCCATTGAGGACTACATGGTTGTATTTATGGTTGTATGGATGGTTGTATCGATGGAGACAACATTGGCACTGAGTTGTTTCACTTTTTTTTGGGTCTCGATGAGACCAGATTGCAAGGTGTTGAAGCGAGCTTCCAAGTCTTGGCTACGGGTATGGGCCATGAGGATGGGGGAATTGAAAAGGGGCGGGCGAGGTCAAAAAAATTTCTGAAAAATGATATGGATGAATGTGATAAGGGTGAAGAGATGAATCCAATGGAATAGGTCTCAAATAGTGGTGAAAAAATTCCAAACTTCTTTGTTTTTTTTTTTTTACACCTGCGGAGTTATACTCCGGCCTGAAGAATACTGCAAAGATGAAATCCCTAAATTCTTAACTAGGAAGAAAAGTGTAGTGATTTGGCAACCTGAACATAGTTGTGCAGCAACAGATATTGTCTATTTTAATTTGTTTGTGTTTTTGTCCCCCAAGGGTTAGGTATTCAAGGGTTCTACAGACAAGGGTTTGCCCTGTGCTATAGCTCTCTGATATACGTGTAGGGTCCAACAGTAGTAATTGGCCCAATATCGCAGAGCACTAACTAAGGAGGATAGACCGTACCCTTAGCCGTACTACCCGACTACCCAGGTACTAGAGAGTATCTTCCCGAGTGTTGATCTCGATGGCACTATAGTAGTCAGGCGGCCGATCGGTTTATCTAAAGAGGGCTTCAGGAAATCTAGGTCGATCCTTACACAGGTGTTGTCTGATGCGCTACCACTCGAAGGGGTACCAACAGGGGTTACAAGGGTGGCCAACAGATGTGTTCTTAAGAACCACTTGTATTTCTTGCGTGTATGAATCCCTCAACCACGGGTTTATGCACGTAACGACAGATCTCTGTGGCTTAAAGACGTTGGAATACGTCTCTACCCTGGAAAAAAAATTCCCACAATTTCTACCAAGTGCTCTGATACCACTTGGAATATACCAGATATAAAAAGTATGTAGAACATAAATAAAATGCTAGAAATGGAAGAATAACAGTAATATAACCAACATAATCTCCACAATAACACATAAATGATATAAGAACAACAACATAAATAACACTTTGATTCAGAAAGAAATGTTCATGGGCCTCTTCAAGGGGGCAACCTCCAGTCGAACAACGCTCTATTACAATAATCTTCAAGCTAGGGTTCTCATACCCTCGACTCCTATTTATACTAAATATGTCTATCAAAAGAAGCATCTAGAGGAAGATCCTTCTAGAAGCGGAAGCTTCTATTAGGTCTTCTTACATCCGCCTTATTCTATTTTACTGAAAGGCCTTATTAATATTGACCTTTATTACATCTGAATATATTTCTCTACCTATGTGCGGGTTAGGACCCTAATAGAATTACCCATTCCTTTGAATCAAATACCTCCTAGTTCTACTCCTCCCTATTCGAAACACAACTTTGACAGTGTATATTCAAGATCTGATTCTGACAACAGTATGGGTGAAAATTGAAATAGGATTCCACCATGGATGTCCCAAGGTGCTCTAAACTTACTCAATCCTTTACATGAGTTACCCAAATGATTAGAGAGAATTCTCCCAAAATTTGATTCGGACAAAGCTTGTTCACCAGAAGACCACATTAAGAATTTATTCCTAGCCACCCATCTCTGAAATTTCCCATACGAAGAAATGGTTTGTATACTCTACCCTTACACCTTCGAAAATAAGGTTTCCACATGGTATTTTAAGTTACCAACTGGCTCTATAACCAGCTGAAATGATTTTAAAAATGTCTTTATAGGAAATTTTGGGGAAGAGAAAACTCCCACGACCTTATTTAAAGAACTAGTGGCATTTAATATGGAGTAGAGGAAAAAGTAAAGGACTTCAACCAATGATTCGCTATAGTCCTCAACAAACTCACTATTGAATCTGATCCTTTGGAACCCTTGGTTGTTGAATACTATACTTCGACATTAATTCCCTCTATATGCATGTTCATTAAATGAGTCGACAAGGTTTCCTTGGCCCAAAATTTTGAGGAAGCTAAAAAAGTTGAGAAAGAAATGCTTTCTTTAGACAACCACCCTACATCTGAAGAGACCAAATAGGCTAGAAAGAAACCCTTACTCTTGACTAAACCCCTTGAGAAAGAAACCAAATACCTAGACATTTTGGTTAAGATGGTAAAGAAGCTTTTAAATGAAGTAGTATACCTTAAGAAGAACGTTGGGGAAGGGCCTTCAAATCCTAGGCCTTTTCGTCCATTCTTTAAGAGGAATGAAAACATGTCAAAGCCTCCATAAATCCTAGCTCTCACTTTAAATCTGGATGACGTTTGAATGGACAATTTTTGTTTGCATCATCAACAGATCCATTCTGAGAAAAAATTTCCTCAATGAGTCAAGTCTATGACCTTGGACATTAACCAGCTATTATATCAACAATAAATCAACAAAGATCATAACAAGGAAGAGAAAAAAGAAGAAAATGTTGAGGAAACCACCCAAGAATCTTCCATGTTCATATGGGATTGGTGTATAGATTCAAATGAGAAGAATATTGAAGAGGTTTGTGTAGGAGACACACAAGTCATAAAATTTAATCTTCGATATTACAACTTACACAGAAATTGTGTTGTTCCCAACACTTCTCTCCCCTTGAAAACTATTACTTCTCTCAAAAATATAACTCCTCCCATTCCTACTCAGAAACAAAGCACTTCGACCCTAGTAGAAGCTAGTAATAAACCCAACACCCCTATATCATCTAGCAACGACAAACCAAGTACTTTAACCCCAACAAAAACCAAAAATAAACCCAGTACTATAACAACCAACAACAAATCCAACACCTTTGGATTACAAATCTAAAACTCATTCTTTGGATTACAATGTTTTTGAAGATCTGAAGAAAACCAAAGTTAACATCTCTTTGTATGAAATATGTGCACTTCCCAGGAAATGTGATCTGATCCTTGACACTTTCAACCCCAATGACCCTCAAAAGAAGATTGTTCTTGCATCCAGCATCATTTCTAAAACTACTGAAGCAAAGGAAAAAAGAAAAGTTGAAATCAAATCTTCCATAAACGCAACCAGTATAGGCTTGCATTTGAGATCCCAAGTTCCACCATTTTTAGTTACATTTGAAATTTTCAATTTTAATGTGCATAATTGGTTAGTGGACTCCAGTGCTTCCTCTAATATCATGACATACTCGTTCTGCCAAAGAATCAATGTTGTCCCACAAATGAGTACTACCAGAATCATACAATTAGATAGATCAGATGTTAAAGTAAGAGTTGAAATCGAAGATGTTATGATCAAGTTGGAATCTTATACTAGAGTCCATCAAGTCATCTATATCATTGTTGTTGACATTATAGAAAGTTATGGTTTATTGTTGAGTAGGGATTGGTCTGCAAAACATCAAGGTTATTTCTCCACAGATTGGTCCCACTTGTGGCTTCCATACAAAGATGAACCAAATCATGTCCGAGTGAATAGCGAGGCTCATATGAAACATATGGTAACATAACTTCAAGGTAATAATGAGCCCATCAACTTCACCCATACTTCTTTTGGAAATTATTTTTTAGAGACAAACCATGGTTGTTATGAAGCACATCCAGCTTCAATTTGAACATACACATAGTCTGAACTCCTTTAGTGCACTCAGGTTGATGCTAATGATTGTACAATATCTAGAACACAATTTTTACTTAACTAACTCAAATTTAGACACTAAGTACATGTGGACTTTGTTCTTCGATGGCTCTAGATATCAGTAAGGAGTCGGGGTAGGATGCATCTTGATCAATCCCAAACAATGTAAGACTCTTATATCATGTCATTTAGAGTTTGAATGCACCAATAACACTACTAAATATGAAACCTTGGTCTAAGGCCTAAAGAAGGATATTGAACTTAAGGTAAAATGCCTTTGAGTGTTTGGTGATTCAGAGAGAATTGTTCGACAAGTAAGAAACACTATCCACTTCTTGTCTCCCCACTTAAAAGGTTATAAACATGAGGTATGGAACTTTCTCTATTCCTTTGATGGATTTAATATTACCTCTATGTCGTGTTGTTAAAACGTTGTTGCAGATACTTTAGCAAATGAAGCATCTATATTCATGCCCCTTAATAATGGGTTTTCTGTTGAAATTATTTACAGGACTTATATACCAGAAAACATCATGAACTGGAGTGTGTTCTATGATGATATTTAGATCGTAAATTTCCTCACCATTGCTGACATGTTCCAGGACTCGGTGATAGATGATGAAGTGCATGAACAAGATATTCGAGACTTCCAGGATGAAGAAAGTAAGATAAAAGCTAATTGCATCCCTAGGAATGTGTTATCACTTGAAAAGTTGTTTTATCTATAGACCAAGTTCAAAAATCCTATGAATCCAAAGATGAATAGAACCACTATGATGCACATTCTGGTGAATCTATGGACACCAGAACATCCCAAATACATCAATCTAGGCACTTCTTCTTCAAAGGCAGAAAGCCATACATTCATGTAGTTGTTTAAGATATATCATGATGTATTCACTTGGACATATGAAGATTTGAAGATGTATGTCATGCGTATTATTTAGCATGTGATTCCTATCAAATAATGTGTCAAACCATTCCAGTAGAAGTTAAGAAAATTACATCTGACTCTTGAACCACTTATTCAAAAGGAATTGAAGAAACTGTTGGATGATCGGATTATCTTTGAAGTTTTCCATTCCACCTGGGTGTCTAATCCGATACTTGTCAAGAAGAAATCGAGGTAGATCAGACAGTGTGTTGATTTTCAAAAATTAAATTGAGCATCTCATAAAGACAATTATCTAGTTCCTCCCATGGAGTAAATCTTATAATTCATCTCTGGTTCCCAAATGTTCTCTCTTTTGGATAAGTTTTTTTGTTACAATCAAGTTCCTGTAGCAGAACCAGGCTAGTTAAAGACCACTTTTAGGACAAAGTAGGGAATGTTTGCTTATCATAGAATTCCCTTCACCCTAATTGGCACTGGTGCTACCTTTTATAGGGAAATGGATATAGTGTTTAAATATCTAATCATTCATAGTGTGGTGATTTACCTTGATGATGTCACAGTTTATTCAAAGCAAAGAGATGATCACCTGAAGCATCTAAAGAAGATTTTACAAAGGTGCAAAAAATATGGTATTTCTCTAAACCACAAGAAAAAACATATTTTTTGTTTCAGAATGTAAACTATTGGGGCATATTATTTCCAAATATGGGATTTATGTTGACCCAAAGTGAACCAAATACATTATATAGATATCACCCCCACACATTAAAAGGTCTATGCAGTTCTTTTTCGGGATAATCAATTTCGTAAGGATATGTGTTCCTCATTTTGTCGACACTGTTAAACCCTTCAACAGATGATAAAGAAGGACATTTAATTCAAGTCGACATATGTTGAAAAGGATGCCTTTGAGAATATCAAGGCCACCATAGCATCTACACCTACTCTTCAATGTCCAAATTTTACTAAATACGTATTTCTATATACTTTTTATTTTGACCATTCTCTTGCAACAATGCTCACTCAAAAGGACCACCAAGGGAATGAGTGCCCCATAGAATTTCTGAGCACTAGACTCCAAGGAACTAAAATGAATTATCCACCAGTGGACAAGCAAGATTTTGTTGTCCACAAAGATATTAAACAATTAAGATCTTATATACTAAAAAATCACAATAAGGTGATTGTCCCTCACTTGGAGGTTATATATCTCTTTGTGCATAGGGAACTAGGTGAAATATGAGGCAAATGGATGACTACATTACAAGAGTATGGCCTTGAGTTCAAACCAGAAACCATCATTAAAGGTCAAGGCTGGTGTAAGATAGCAACCAAAGTCATAGATTCCGAGGATCAAGAAGAAGATGGATTGCAAGAGGAACCAACTCTATATACACAACAACCACCTTATATGAATCCATCAATAGATAATTCATGTTATAATGATCTCAAATACTATATTTAGCATGAAACTACTCCTAATCATCTTAATTCCAAACAAAGAACAACACTAAGGTTGAATTTTGCACAATATCAATTGGTTCATGTTATCTTGTTCAGGAAGAATTATGACGAAGTTCTTCTTCAATGTCATGAGAAGAAAGGCACGAACAAGGTTCTCAAATATATGCATGATGGAAAAAATGGAGTTCACTTTTTTAGGAGAGACCACAACTCGTAATATATTAAGAGTTTGGTACTACTAGACAACAATATTAAAGGATTCTCATGCCTACTCTTGGAGCTACGAAATTTTCCATAAATCAGTCAGAAGAGATAGAAAGGAAACTATTCCACTTCAACCTATTTCTATTGAAGAGCCTTTCGAGCAATGGCCACTGGACATAATTGGTGAGATCAATCCTAACTCATCTAAGTAGAACATGTATATTATAACTTTTACTGATTATTTCACCCGTTGTATGGAAGAAATACTATTAGCCAAGGTAAATAATGAAGTGGTAATTAATATCCTTGAGAAACACATTATGACCATGTTTGGAGTAGCCAATACTCTTGTATTTCATAATTCTACATATTTTTCATCATTGAAATTGACAGAATTTATTATAGAAAAATGGATCATTTTAAAGTATGCAACCAACTATTACCCTCAAGGAAATGGCATGGTTGAATCCACAAACAAAAATTTGATCTGCATCCTTAAACGAACTGTAGTCGACCAATAGAGGAATTAGCACAATGCATTACCCAGCGCCCTATGGAATGACCATGTTACTCTCAAAGCATACCTAGGGACCTCTCCTTACTTTATTTTTCACAAGAAAGAGGTTATCCTACCTTCAAATGTCTATCTCCCTTGAACCTTCCCTTCATCTCACGCAACAATCACATAGGAGAGAGTGACCTGTTATCCAAAAGTGCATTAACACCTTGTTAAATCTTAAATAGAACCACACCAAAGATAAGACTAAATTTGAAGCTCATCAATAGACTATTAAATGTTGGTTTGATAAAAATTCTGATGGCGAAAAGGACTACCAAGTTGGCGATCTGGTCCTCAAATGGGACGTGCCACATGAAGGAAAAGGAAAACATTTGAAGTCTTAACAATTGTGGTTGGGTCCTTTCATAATCAAAGAAAATATTGACCTAGGTACTTATTGATTGCAAAATATTGAAGGGGATGTAGACCTCGCCCCCATCATTGGCCAAATCCTAAAACATTACATCAACTAGCCTTTGAGGCAACTTTCCCTTGTACATAAATAAGGATTTTTATTTCTCATTTTTTTTATTTCATGCTTGGTTTTGATTTAATTTTTTTTGCATTTCTTGCTTTGTTTTATGCTTTACACTTTCATTTGTTTTCGCTTCTAGCTAGTTCTCCTTTCTCTATTTAAAAGTTCTTACCTTAGGATTTTCATAGAATTTGGTTCCATGGATCTAAATCACTTTTAATATATGACCCATTGGTATAAAAACCTTGGAAATCTACATGTTGGCTTCTAGACATCACTTCATTTGTCTTTATGTAACATTGTTGTGCATTATTTCAAGTCAGGCCCAGTAGAGGAACATCGTTCATTAGTAGAAGAGCATTGTACTCTTAAATACACCAAGAGTGAGCTAATGGTCATGTATGAGAGAAGGTTTTATGTTTTTTTAAAACTAAATGGAAATTGCATTAGAAAGGAATTTGTAGTGCTCGAGGTATGTTACTCAGGGATTTAGCTCATATATAATCAAGTTGGAAGATCTCACTTCAAAGGTGTCATCCTGCATTCCTTTTAACGAAAAATGGGATTCCTCCATCCACCTCTCTTTGAATTTAAAAGAATCATATTATGAAGGATAAGGTTTGGGGAAAGGAATTCTATCTCATGTGGGACATGCAAGTATCTTCGTTGGGGATATGGATGCTTGCTAGCAGTAGAGCAAGGTTTGTGACACCAGGGTGAATCCTCTGGGACTATGGATGACCGCTAGAAGCAGAAAAACACCAAAGATATGCATAATCAACTTATATTTTCATCATTCCTGATGTATCATTTCCTTTTTGTACTCCTCCTGCCTCCCAAAGCAATTCAGTTCAAAATGGTATATTATAATAATCAATATGTTTTGGGCATGACCTTGAGCACTCCCTTGCATCATAACAACTTGCCTTTTAAAATTATGCACTTGTGAAAACTATGGGACCTACTCATTCTCCCTTGGGTCATGCATTGTGGGTGTTTCCATTCTCATAAGTCTTATGTTTAGATACCTTTTTGCCTAGATCCATGGCTTCACCCACTGTGTCGTCGTTTGTTGTGCTAGGCAACAACACCTTCCCTTTTTCTTATATGCTTTCTTGTAAAGTCATTTTTAACCAAGAAAATGGGACCACTCCTTTTCTAATTGAGAACCTCTTAGCCTACTAAGGATATCGCTTGACTCCTTCGTCTGCGTCAAAGCCTTCTTATTCCCCTTTAATGACATTTCTTTTCCCACAAGTTTGGTTTGGTTTTTGGCCTTGACACTTATGAATTTTAAGTAACATTTTTGCATGTTGAAGGAGTTCCCATGAAATCTCCCAACATTTTAGAGGAGTTAACATATTTATTCCTGGAACACACTGGTGAACTTCTTCATAACCTATCTGTAATTTCAACCTTAACTTTCGAGAAATTTGCATGAATTTCTCCAATATATACTAGTAGAATTCCTGCCAACGTCTTCGGTACATACCAAAAGACTTCCTCCCAACCCCTCTGATAATATGGTTTTCAACCAGAGTACTTCTTCATAAGTCTTCCAAACACAATAACTCATTTACCAAAGGCATTTTCCATAACATTGTCGGTATATATACATTTCCACCGCCCAAATTTTCAACATCAACTCTGATAGTCCTAGAGGATTTTCTACTAAATATCTCGGTATGACTGGAGCACTTCCAAACTTCACCTTCGATAGAGAGAGACATTTAATGTCAATCATTTTCCTCCCAACTCCTATGGTTGTCTCAAATTTTATGCCATGTCTATAAAAGAACACCCCCCCTTCGTTTTTGTTATCATTTTCTTATCTCTAAGGATAAAAGGGAGCATCGAGTGATTTGGTTGATGAGATACCACACTTGTGAGAGTATTCATCCTCCAACTAAATTGGCTATCCACATGTCATATAACAGCTAGGTATGCCCTAAAACTGTATCTCACCTTCCATTATTGTATTTGTTGGTAGGGTTAAATTTTTTTACCAAGTGTATCTCTTACTACTAAAGCCCAACCCTAACATTAATGTTCCTTGGACCTCACTATGCGCCACCTTTCCATACTCTCCCTATGAAATTTTCGTACCCTAACCAATAGTCTCCCTAGTATCAGTTCGAACTTATCCATTTCTCGGTAAAACTTCACACAACCAGTATCAATGTAAAGCCTTTTTCAAACCATAGTTGTGCTTCAAGATTATCAATGTTGGGTATGTGTTATATTCTTTGCATGAGTAGTAGTGACTACGTTGCGGCAGGCGCACAGGGGGGTTTGAGGGGGGGCTGCTAGGCCCCCACTTGGGGGGTGCAGGGGGGCGATATCCGCTGAGAAAAAAAAATCCTCGGGAAACATGTCACATTTTTGGGTGGTGTTTCGACACATGGTTTTTTGTCGATGGTTTTCTATTTCCGGTGAAGGAATTAGGGTTTTTGACTAATTCAGGTCATTGGGTTAGGGTTTTGGATGTCGCTGGCTCCTATATGTATATTGTATTGTAAACAATGTAACACTATGAATGAATATAGAATATGTTGGTTTTCCCGGTTTAGGTTTCCAGGGGAAAAATCTCTGTGTAATGTTTTTATTTTCCATTGTATCTTTTCTATTCTTTTACTGAAAATATGTTTGCAGTAAATATTGTACAAGGTTAAAATCTACAAGCAAGACTAAGCCAAACCCTAATCCAACACTTAGTCAAAAATTAAAAAAAACTCACATAGTAAACAAAGTTATCATCATAGCCTCCGGTGCCTAGTAAATGACATTATTATAATTTCTTTTAGGACTTTTCGAAGAGATTAATGGAAACTCCTCATGTATAAACCTCGTGATACTGGAATATTTAATGTGAATGCCTCCAACTCGTCGACGATAGTTGACACAAAATACTCGTGTTACATTGGCATACTTAACACCAATGTCCCCTATATGTACCAGATATATTCACACGAACTCCTCCGATATGGGGCCTTATGCACTAGAACCATTTGCAAGATCTCTTCTAGTACAAACCAAAGAACTTGTCACTAAATTTCCCGATACGTAGTTTCACACACCGACAAAGTTCCTTCGATCTATTCCAGTGCATACTAGAGTGATTTTCATCTTTACCTATGGTACCATGTCTATCCGTTTTAACGTACTTAGAACCAACCTCATTAGGAGTACTTAGCCATATCAAAGGAGTTCCCATAAACTTCTCCAACCTTAAATTCATTCAGCAACTGAATGGAAAACAACTTCACCGAATCCACCTAGATTTTTCCCAAGCTAAGACAAACATCCTTAAACTCTCACCATGTCTCGAATCATCCTATCTTCCTGGGACAATGATTTCCCTCTTGATATTAACTCGAGTGATTCCTTAGGTACTAACGTAGGTTTACACTAATGGATTCATCTTTGAACCTCGTTATTTCTCGAAAGATCAATGATTCACATGATTATCATAACTAACCTTTCATGTTTACTGTCATGATCTCTTTATCATTGGTTTGATGCACTAATAATGACTGTATTTTTTACAAATTCAAAAATGTCTCCTCACAAGAAAACATTTAGCAAAGTACTCGCAACAGAAGCTTCCAGAAGCAGAATCTGATAGGAAGAAGGACTTGACACCCTATGGGCTATCTATGATGACACTACATGACTCTTAGAGAAAGGGGGAACTTCACTCAAATGGGGTAAATTTTTCCATATGTTTAAGAAGCCTAAGTTCCCCGTGGAAGCTGAAAAAAATCCCACATTGGTAAAAATTTGGGTGCGCAACCCCTTTTCTCCTAGATCCTGGTCGCATGCACTCTGCCATGTGGCCAAGGGTTGGGCTGACGCACTGGTATTTAGCCCTGGCCTGTGCTAAGCTCTGGTCATATGGAACCACGTGCTCAAAATATAAGGATCCACGCCCCCCTCCTGTTGAATAGCTCCCGATTCTATGGCTATGGCCCATGTGGCCAAGCCCTACACTCCACGTGCTCCAACTACTGTCGGCAACCCCTGGTCTAGCTCCTGGTCGATCAGGGCTAGCCCTCGCCGACCGGGGCTTATCCCTTAACATGCGCCACCACAAACATAAATATTAAATTTGTCGTTTGGTTAACAAGACCCACCATTCGACCATCCGGTTAGCCTGGGGAGTTAGTCCATTGCACCCATAGAGGTCGGGGGTTTGAATCCCTCAGAGGCTATAACAAATTTTTGAACTAGCCAATATTGGCGAAATTCAGGTTGCCACGTGGTTCTGTCTAATTGGGCCACGTGTCACCCTGTGATTGGACCGTACCACAGTGTCAACGTACAGTCAATGTACAGTTAGTTTCCACATCACTGTCGTACAACCCAGTCACCTCCATACAACCACATGTCATGCCACATCATCATCTGTACTGCATAGTCACCCTACCACGTCAGCATCCATACATCCCAATTGTCATTCCTACTACCATGTGTCAGCCTTCCATTGGGCCACATCATGTATAGATTGCCACATGTCATTCGTATGGTGTCACGTGTCAAATTCGTATAGGTGCCAACTCAACCCAAAAATGCCAATTTTGAGTGACACGTGTCACCTCCTGGTGATGCCACATCAGCATGATAACATCATTATGACATCTTGTTGACATCACCTATCGTACTTATGACGTCAACAGTATGTCCTGTTGACTCTTTGCCTATTTGGGAAATCTGTCATAATGTGATAACTTTCGCATATGACGTCCATTTGTGAAAAAAATTATATGGTCGAAATCAGCGCGATGAGACAGAAGCAATGGCACTTGTTTCACCTGATTATGAGAACTTGGATTTTTTGGCCTTCCTCAATCCATTTTGGATCACCCTCACACTAAAAATATCACGTGTTGGAAGGAAGATATTGGTCATGTTAATGGAGAGGGTCGTTGTTGGATTGTAGAGAACTTTTATTTTCCCCTTTTGATGGGCATTTGCATCCCTTTTTCCAACAAAGATTCAAATTGATGGTTGAAAATCCTTCATGTAAGGGAAAATCGAGGAGGATGACCAATTTTTCTTCCTTTTTCCAACAAATATTTAAATCAATANTTTTATTTTCCCCTTTTGATGGGCATTTGCATCCCTTTTTCCAACAAAGATTCAAATTGATGGTTGAAAATCCTTCATGTAAGGGAAAATCGAGGAGGATGACCAATTTTTCTTCCTTTTTCCAACAAATATTTAAATCAATAGATAAAAAAAATTCTATAAGGAAAATCGAGGAGCACAACAAATTTTGCTTCTCTCCAGTTTAGGAAAAATGAAAAATGAAAAAAAAAAATGCTTTACTCCATTCCAAAAAAAAATGGATATGTGTTTCTATTATTATTTTTAACTATGGTTATTTTCTTTGAGATAAAAGTGGTAGAGATATTTTTTAAATCTTTAGTTTGCCGAAAAATTTTAGTCGTATATTTTATACTCAAACATGAAAAATTAAGTAAATCAAGGTTAAAAACACTTTACCATGAGTTAATTAAAAGGATACATTTAACATAGAGGATATAATTTTATGATTGTGGTCTGAGTCACCCCCAAAGTAGCCTCATTGTCTTATTTTGAAGGATGTTTCCAGTAGTGAATAAGAGAGAAGATATCGATCCAATCATTTGGCAATGCATGTATCTCCACTATGCATATTTCTCCAGGAGGACATAAGTTTTGCATGAACTGGGTCGATGAAGCCTGCAATTTCCATAATCTGTATAAGGGGCCTACCATAATGTCCTACTATGTTGAGGAGCTCCAAACCTTGCTAACTCCAAGAGTAAAGTTTAGGTATCCCTCTATTATAGTATTCCCTTATTTGAGGGAGGGTGAGAGGAGCGTTTTGGACCAGAAGAAATCTCTGTCTCCCAAAAACAACCCATACCAATTTTCAATATGAAGTTCCATGTCTAGGTATGAGGAGAAGAAGACAGTCCCAAGCATGGATTTAATTTCCCAGGAGCTGATAAGTTTGAGAGAGTTCTCCTTCCATCCTATGTTAAGGCCTCCTAAGTGTCCATAAGAACCCACTGAGGTAAATCCCCATTTTGGGAAATGGGGGAAAGGAAGGAGAGTGATTTTTTGCCTTCCATCATAGATTCTTGCAATAATAATACAGAGGGTTGGTGGAGATCCACCAACCTTTTGATATCAATTGTTTTTGAAGGGTTGGTGAGTCCCATGTAATTTGGGGAGAGAAACATAATTTAGGGGGGCCTTAGGGGAAATATCTCTAAGGGCCCCAAAAAATGATTTCTATTTTCTGGTGCAAACGTTTGAATTTTCTTACTACTAAGAAGTGGAGAGGTACAATTTTATGCCTCTCTAAGGAGGTTTATGTGAGTGTTTTGGCAACAGGCCAAAACCTCCATTGATGCCAAGGGGAAGGGGAGGATGGAGTTTGTTTTTGGATCATAAATTATATTTTTGGGACTCAAGGGAGTGGGGATGGAAGAGGGTGGATAACGGGGGGAAGGGGAGGAGGGGAAGAAGGAAGGAGGGGCATCCGAGAAAGGGGCAGAGGGATGGAGGGGCCAGAGAGGCATGAAAGTCACACAAGAAAATCCTATTCAGATGGGTGACTAGGAGGGAGGGGTGTACGAAGAGATACATATAGTAGAGAGTTAGAAGAAGGAGATGAGGACAAAATAGAGAGGGTATTAGACTTACCGAAGGATGTGCCTTCACCTTCTCCGGAGGGGAAAGAGATGTCGATTCCATGGCTGGAACCGTCGGGTCTGAATTGATCCACTTGTGTTGCTAGAGACAAGGGAGGGATTCATGCCAAAGGGGATGGTGCATACTTGGACGAACAGACTTGGGAAGAAATCTCTGTTTTCTTTACCCAATTTTTTTGGCATTGAGATTGTCCAGAATCTTTATACAAATGGTTGTAGGAATGGCATTTTCCACAATGAAATGGAATACCCTCATAATCCAGAATTTGATGGTAGGTTTTTTTCCCATGCTGAATGGAGATGGAGTTAGCAAGTCCCCCCCCCCTAAATATTTTTAATCCCACTAAAATCTTGGCCATTCCCATGTAACTTGTAGTTTTATAAGATGAATCGGCTTCATAGAAAAAACCAAATGCATTACCTTTTTCTTTGAAAACCTCTTCAGACCAGAGTATGAGAGGGAGGCCTAGTAGATGCACCCATACATGAGTTATGGCCAGAAATTCAGTTCTGGTGTTGAAGTCCATGATCCATTTTTTAGGAAGAGATCCTATGAGCCCCAACTCCAGTAGGACAAAAGAAGTTTATCAGTGTGTTATCTAATCCAACCACCCCTTTTCCAAGGTAAATAATTTTTTGTTATAGCCTAAAATGGGGAAGAAATGGGCCTTTTCCATTTATGCATTTCTCCTCCTGTCATCCTCCGGATATCAAGACAACCAACTAAAGAAGAACTCTCCATCTCTATGATTTCATTCAATTGAACATTGTCTCCCAGCACTAGGTTTACTTCTTTTACTTTTCACTTGATGCACTTCTAGTTGGAGTTTAAATCCGTCATTGAACTAGATGGTGGGTTTTAGGTGGAGAGTGTCAGGGAGGGAATATATGTGCACCTACTCATCATATATGTGTCTAAGAAGAATCCAACAAAGCCTTGTAGTTCAAAAACCAGAGGGGAGACTTTGACAACAAGTAAGGGAGAGGGTCAAAGAGCGTGGGGATCTAGGAGGAGGAGAGGGCCATAATGGTGAGGGGAGGAGGGGGTAGCGTGATGTGAGGGTGATCCAGATTTAGGATCAAAATGAACTAATTACAAACTGAATAAAATAAACACAGAGATATGGAGAATAACATAGATATCCAGTGAACAATATATTCTATTAAATAAATGAAATAGGCTAAAACTGTAAAACTGCAGAACTGAAACACTTGCTCGAATGGTGGTAGTTATCTCTAAGAAGAGATCTGGATGCTACACACATTCATCTGAGAAGAATGATTACAATGAGGCTCCAGAGGCCATTTTGATATTACTCATGAATGCCAAAACTCTAGACATCCAAAAACCTAACCCTGGAAGGTGAAACGCCAAAAGTCATGTGGGCCCCTATGGGTAAGTTGGTACCTCAACTTCTTGAGGTCATAACTTTTACATACGACCTCTGTTTTAGGCGTGTGATATCCCATTGGAAATGTCTTTCAGAGAAATACACATTATGCCGTCAAACTTGACTCCATCTATAGTTTGACTGTGGCGAGCCAAAATAACAATGTTTAGGGCCCCAAAACGGCCCTGGAAGTACAGCAAGATGTGTTGACACGAAATCATACAAAATAAGCCAGTTGGATTAGGAGAGAGGCCACCAGTAGCCACCTAGAGGATGTGTAGCACTTCAAACATCCCCAGAAGTGTAGAACCCACAATTACAAAGAAGTACAAAATAACGTCTTGAACAAAAAATGAACAAGAGGATCCAGTTGGAATAGGTGGGTGGCCACCAATATCCACATCTAGATCAATCCTCCCCTCTTAGGAAGAAATGGTCTCCATTGCGTTGAGTTCCCACATCAGGTGAGGAAACTTCTACTGGATTTGGCCCCGGGTGAGCCACTTGCCTTGGTGTAGGAGTTTCCATGCCTTGACAACCCAATAAAGATGGATCCTCTGCTGGTGAGTGCCCTTGGCCTGTGTGTCCACTATCTGATCAGTGGATGCTTGTTCCATGCATTCAGGGTTGAGCTCTATTGGTGTCAGTTGTTCTGCGATCTCTGAGGTGTCCAATAATGGTGGAAAATATGGTCGAAGGAGGTCCACATTGAACACTGGGTGCAGTCCAAGGAAGTTTGGAGTGTTGAGATCAAAATAATTGATACCCACAGCCTTGGTGATAGTGTAAGGCCCATAGCGAAGGATACGAAGCTTCTGATGGGGCCCCGTGAGATTCTCCTTCTGCAAATGTAACCAGAATTTGTCGCCAACCTGAAACCGATGCGGTACCCTATGTTGATCATGGTGCTACTTATACTTAGCATTGGATTTCTGCAAAATCTCCTAGACTTGTTGGCGGATGTGTTGAATCCGCTCAATGAATCTGGTGGCTTTGTCAGTCTTAGACTGAACATGGGAAGAGTTTGTCGATGTGGTGGCAAGAGGTGGTGCAACATCCATGGGACCCAAGCGTTGGAATCCCAGCCCCACCTGAAATGGGCTATGGTCGGTGGAGCTATGGAGAGCCATGTTGTAACTATGTTGGAAATAGGGGAGACTTTCATCCCATGTACGTGGATGCTTAGATTTGTACATGCGCAGGATGTGCACAATCATCCAATTGAAAACCTTTGTTTGGCCATCTATTTGGGGGTGGAAAGAAGTAGATTTAGTGAGCTTGGTGTCCAAAAGTGACTAGAGACTTGACCAAAATGTGTTGAGGAACC
The DNA here is from genome assembly GCA_009831015.1 of Picea engelmannii. NCBI lineage: Eukaryota > Viridiplantae > Streptophyta > Pinopsida > Pinales > Pinaceae > Picea > Picea engelmannii. Next base: position 79,242 of record ML815518.1, read on the forward strand.
TATTGTCCCGATCAGAGATGATGGTCTATGGTATCCCAAAATGGACCCACACTCGTTCGAAGAAGAGATTGGAAGTATATGTCTATGTGATATTCTTCTTGCAAGCTATGAGGATGGCCATCTTCGAAAACCGATCAACGACCACAAATTTGCAGTCATTTCCTTTCTTGGTGGACGGAAGGCTAGACATGTAATCCATTGAGACAGATTCCCAAGGCTTCTCGAGAGTAGGAAGAGGGATGTATAAGCCTTGATTCTTGATGGTTGGCTTGGAAATGGCACAGGCAGTGCAAGATCTGATATACATGTTGACGTCCTGTCAAATTTTTGGCCAATAAAAATGTTTCTGAAGAATGGCCACAGTTTTCTCCACGCAAAAATGTCCTGCCATCCGACTGTAGTGAGATTCCCATATCATCTTTGCACGCTCGCTTGTAGGAATGTAGAGATGGCCTAGATTGCATAATAGTTCGTCCTAAATGTGAAAATTAGTGACAGTCACACCTGTACCCAGGAGCTGATAAGTGGTGGCGAAGTCTGGATCTTGCTGATAAATTTGGGGCCACTCAGATGCCTCATGTCCACATGAATGGAGCATAGTGGTGAGTGCAGCCACAAGAGGTCGACTGAGGTAGTTAGCGACACGATTTGAGATCCCTGTCTTATACTTGATGTTGAGATGGAACTGCTACAAGTAGGTGGACCACTTCTAATGGCGGTCTTTCTACAATTTCCCTTGTGTTTGTATGAACTACAGAGGCTTGTGATCAATGTGGATGATCATTTCCTTTCCTAGAATGTAATGTTTCCATTGACAATAGGCTTGTACAATGGAATACATTTCCTTGTCATAGGTGGGGTATTTTCGGACAGTATCTGAGAGTGTCTCACTATGGTATGCCACCAGATGGTTGTGTTGAGTGAGAACTATGCCTACAACATAGTCATATGCGTCAGTCTCAATCTCGAATGATTGTTGCAGATCGGGCAAGGAGAGTACTAGAGATGAGTACAAACTTGTCCCTGCCACCGCCCTTGGTCACCTGGATGAGGGCCCACGCAATATGGGAGAATCCCAACATGAACCGTCAGTAGAAGTTGGCAAATCCCAAGAAGCTATGAAGCTCATTTAGTGTGGTCGAGGCTGGCCAGTCATGGATGACTTGGATCTTAGCTATATTAACATGTACCCCATGCTCATCAACAATGTAGCCAAAGTATTGGACATTGTTCATGCCAAAAGAGAATTTTTCCAAGTTGGCATATAGCTTGTGTTGTCGCAGAGTGCTCAAAACCTAGTGAATATTCCGCATGTGCTCCTCCCAAGTTCTGCTAAAGATTAGGATGTCATCCAAATACACCACCACAAAAGATTTGGTAAAGGGTCATAATACATCATCCACCAACCTCATGAAAGTGGTCGGTGCATTTATTAGGCCAAAGGGCATGACCAACCATTCGAATAGACCTTATTTAGTTTTGAAGGTTGTCTTCCATACATCAGTTGGTTCGATGGGAACCTGGTGGTAGCCAGACTTTAGGTCAATCTTGTTGAAGACCTTTTCCCCCTTGAGTTGGTCAAGAAGGTTATCAATCCTGGGAATTGGGTATCGGTTCTTGACTGTGATTTTGTTTAAGTCTTTGTAATCAATGCAGATTCGCCAAGTCTTGTCCTTCTTCTGCACTAGTACAATTGGGCTTTCACAAGGGGAGGATTTGGGTCTAATGTGCCCAGCCCTTTTGAAGAAGCTCTTGGATCTAACGTCTGATTTCATCATTTTCCATCAGCGAGCGACGATAGACTGGTCCATTAGGTAGAGGTGCACTAGGCATCAGATCAATTGGATTCTTGACTTGGTAGTGCGTTGGTACCCCGGTGGGTGAGGAGAAGATGTCTCTGTATTCTTCCACGATCCCATCCACTTGGTTTTGCTGCAAAGAGAGGCTCTATGTAGAGGCCACAGATGTGGTGATGACCTTCTTCTTACTGTGAGCATGAATCACAAAGAAGACGAACTTTCCGGTCTGTGAAATGACCTTACTGCATTGCTTAGCAGAGATTAAATAAATAGCGGTAGGTGGTGCTACCTCTAGTATCATGTACAACTGTCTACCCAAAGTAATAATAACATTGTGGAGTCTAGAATCATACACAACATGATGATTCCAAAAATATGGTTGTCCTAAAAGAACATCACAAACTTCAAGGGGAGAAATATCACACAATACCTCATCTTTGAAAGGCTTGATGTTGTAGGGCAGACGACAGTGTTGGCTGACACGAAGATCTCTTCCTTGGCAAAGCCAGTCGATGGTATAGGGTTGCAGATGTGGTGTTGTTGGCAGGTCCATCTGCTTGATGACCTCTACTAAAATCAGGTTCTTCTGACTGCCTCTATCGAAAATGAAATGAAGTGGAGACCCCTTTACCCACATCTGTGAGTGAAAGAGATGTTCCCCTTCCTTTGGTTCTTCTGGTTTGCTTGGACGGATTTTGGTGGTAGAGACAGTGGCACTGTGTTCAACATCAACAATATGTTTCCCTCCTTGAGGATTTGATTTGGAATTAGAATCGACCTCCGACTCGGAATCCTTCAGCTCGGCCATGAGTGACTTCTTGGAGTGACATTCTTCAGTGTTGTGCCAAGGGATTTTACGGTACTCGCACAATTTTTCCATGTCCTTCTTCATCTTCTCGTTTCCCTTCTTGTGTTGCGGCTTGGATTGGTTGTCCTGAGAGAATCCATCTAGGATCAGTCCCTTGCTATGTGGGTTGGGATTTCCTTTTCTCTGCTTCGGTTGTGAGGAGTTTGCAGATCCAAACTCTCGCCTCTTTTGCTTAAATTTGTGCTCGATCTTGACACTGTATCTATATGTCGTGCCCAATGAGGCGATGTCCAAAAAATCCATTTTTTTTTTAATGTATCTATGCAAATAGTTGTGGTATTTGATCACCAAATGACGCTCAGAGTCTTTGATACCCAATTTGGTGCACAGAGTATGGAAAATATTGGTGAAATTTGGTATTGTCTGGTCCCTTTCTTGACGCAGGGTGGTCCATCTGGTATACCGGTCCTCGTAGCTTCCATTAGGGTAGTATTGTTCTTTAATGACACCCCAGAAGGAATCCCATGTAGGGTCCACCACAAATATTGCAGATTCCTCTACGACCCTTTGCTTAGAGTGAGTATCCCACTAGTTCTTAATATGGGGGACGATCTTGAGGAGTGCAAAAGTAATATTTTCCCTATAGGAAAAATTGTGGACTGAAAAATACCCTTTGAGCATATTCAACCATTTATCTACACCATCTGCATCTATCAATCCTTCAAATAATGGAATATCAAAATTTACTTGTACCTTGAAAGGGGTTTCATGGCCGCTTGATGAAGATGCTTCTCCTGTGGATAGTCGTTGAAGGATCTGCACAAAGTTGTCCATCATTTCGTTCCTTTGTCGCGTGAGGGATTCCTCAATCAATATTTTAATAGGATCTCCTACTCCATCATCTTTCTTTTCATCGCTAATGGTTTGTTGTTGGGCTTGGTGTGACCGATCTTGCAACAAATCGATTGGTTTGAGTCCCAACTTCTTGTACCTAGATCTTGTCAGGGACATGCACGAAGAAAAATAAATGAAGAACAGACTGCTCTAATACCACTGATCTGGATTTAGGAGTGGAACGAACAGATTACAGACTGAATACAATAAACACAGAGATATGGAGAGTAACACAACTTTCCAGTGAAAAATATCTTCTATTAAATAAATGAAATAGGTTGAAACTGTAAAACTGCAAAACTAAAACACTTACTCGAATGGTGGTAGTTATCTCTGAGAAGTGATGTGGCTGATATGCGCATCCGTCTGAGAAGAATGATTACAATGAGGCTCCAGAGGCCTTTTTGATATTACTCATGAATTCCAAAACCCTAGACATCCAAAATCCTAACCCTAGAAGGTGAAACACCAAAAGTCATGTGGGCCCCTATGGGCAAGTTGGTACCTCAACTTCCCGGGGTCGTAAATTTTGCATACGACCTCCATTTTAGGTGAGTGATAGCCCGTTGGAAAGGTCTTTCAGAGAGATACACATTACGACATCAAAATTGAATTTGTCTACATTTTGATTATGGGGAGCCAAAAAAACAATGTTTAGGGCCCCAAAACGGCCCTGGAAGTACAACAAGATGTGCCGACATGAAAACTACAAAATAATCTAGTTGGATTAGGTGAGAGGCCACTAGTATCCACCTGGAGGATGTGTAGGGCTTCAGATATCCCTAGAAGTGTAGAACCCATGATTACAAAGAAGTACAAAAGAACATGTTGAACAAAAAACAGACAAGAGGAGCCAGTTGAAATAGGTGGGTGGCCACCAATATCCACACCTGGATCAGAGGGGGAGGTACAGGGAGGGATGGAAGCATCAGGGAAGGGGCAAGCGATGAGACGGGGGGAAGGGGGGGAGGAGGGGAGGAAGTTGCAGGTGTTTGCAGCACTGTCATAAGTAATGTTGGGGCAGTTGTAGTGAAGAGTGTGCAGGGTGAGTGAGAAACGACATCAAAGCAAGGAACGGGGGAAGGGGGAAAACAAATGTGGGGGATTTCCTAGATATGGGCCTCCGTGAGAGGGTCGTTCGAATAATCCATGGAATCATCCTCCATGGGAAGAGAGCAGGTCCACGTGAGAGGTGTTGAGGGAGAGGGACCCGGCCAAGAAAAAACTGCAGAGGAGAGGGGAAGTGAAGAGGGTTTAGGCCCCATGGGCCTGAGGAAACCCTATCCATAGAGTCATCATGTTGCCAGTCCAAGTCACCATTTTTATGTCCACACACACACACACACACATATTGAAAGTTGGCACATGACATTTAAAGATTTATTTTAACATCCTCCTTAAAAAAAACAATTTTATATCAACATTCACCTTTAAGTAAAATAATTTTATATCAACTTTAAAAAAATTGTGTTCAAAAAGGAGTTGATATGTGGCATTTAAAAAATTATTTCAATATCCACCATAAATCAAATATTTCAAAAAAATTGTTCTCAAGAAGGAGTTGATATGTGGCATTTGATAAATTATTTGTAATTAGTTGATGGGTGAAATCATGAAGATGGGTTACACTTTTTCTTGTTTTATGAAAAAAAAAATTGTATTTTCACAAGTTCTTCAACTTCCGACATACAAAAGTATTTTTTTTATTTAGAATTTCACTTTATAGTAAAAAAAAAAATTGTGAAGAAATTTGTTAGCTTTCCAATGACTATTTTTCAAATTTTATTTATCACGATTTGATATGTCAATTTGACAATTGTTTAACAGTGTGTTCCTTAAACATAAAAGAAATGATAATGAGTTATTTTTTTCTACAACAATGTATCTATTATTAAAATTATGTTTTTAAGAAACGAAATATACTGCAACAATCTACACAGTCTCTATTTTATTATGACTATAATTTTGAATCTAACAGATGAATATTAAAATTTCTAGAATTTTTTTAAGTTGACCAAGCTAGAAACGTTGCAGATTTTAAACACATATTTTTCTACACCTTGTATTTATCTTAATTTTTACTTAAAACTAAAATATAAATATACCCTTTTAAGAGAACAGTTTAAGCATTATGAGTATATTTTTTTCCAAAATTTTCACTGTATATTTTTAAAGATACCGATATTTCATTTCACTGAATCATAATGTCTCCTGAAAATATTATGTAGTGTTGTTTTTTTAAATTAAATAAAATTAGATAAAAATAAAGAAAATGAAAACAAATTATAAGAATTGAAAGTAGATTCAATTTTGGAAATGCTAGTGTCATTTTCGAAACCAAATTCTCAGTATTTGTAGGAGTCTGCAACCTCCGAAGTGTAGGTAAGCTTGGGGAAATTCTTTGGTTTTTATTTTCAGTCCCATTTTCATGTTTTCGACCGAAATAATCTTTTGGCCGAAAGAGTAAAATCTAATGGAAACCATCAAAAGTGAACGGTTTCCAAGGTTTTCAGCCGAAAGGATGTTGATCGAATTCCTTCGATCGGAAAAAATGAAAAGACATGTCGTATCGTTTCATTTCGCGCCAAATTGTATAAATAGGCTTTCGGCCGAACACATTTAACACAATTCATCGGATAGACAGACATATATAAGCTCGTGGATAGGGATTTCAAAGCATTTATATTACTGATTGCAGCAGTATTCTTTTCTTTCTTTATTTCTTCCCTATGTTCCATAGACTTAATCAGAGGATCGATATCGATACATGATGGTTTTCTAGAGCACTTAAACAAAGTTTCAAATCATCTTTTTGGTTTTTGTTGAATAAGGTAATTGATGTTTGTTCAAGGTTTTATTCGAATAACAATTTATATGTTGAAAGATAAATGTTGAAATTTTTTTGAAGGTGAAGTCTTTGTTGAACATATATTTTACAGATAACTATAAAAGTCATGGGAAACAAAAGATTGCGCAAGAGAAAATTTGATCGCACTCGAGATGATACTCGTCAAATTGAACAAAGGAAAGAGATTTATCGGAGAAAGAAACAAGAACGTGCAAATATTAAAGAAAGAAATGATGATAATGTCAATAGAGATTTTCAAAAAGAAGAAGTTCAACCAGGTATGCATGCACATATGATGATCGAGCACATGACACACATTGAGACTGTATTCAGAAAGTGCAGAATTCAAAGTATAGAATTCAAATTTAAAATATTGTAAATAATATAATTGATTGTAATTACAATTTGATGTTTTTCAAAAAACATAAATAGATTTGTCTCATAATGTCGAAGAAGATGTTGAAACTAAAATTGAAGCAGAAGACGTTGAAACCAAAATTGAAGAAGAAGATGAATCACCTATAGCTATGTACATAAATTTAGATAATACAAGATGAACACTTAAGTATATATAATTTAGTGAAATTGTGTTCGGGTTATGTTTTTTAATATAAACTTTAAATTGAAATATGCAGGAGAATCTATCAACATTGATGATGAAATATTAGAAAATGTTGATACTGACAAA
>ML815518.1:86328-106347 GCA_009831015.1 Picea engelmannii
CAGGAGAATCTATCAACATTGATGATGAAATATTAGAAAATGTTGATACTGACAAATTTGGGAAGAAAAAATCTAAGCATTATATAAGATATCGAACTAAGAATATGTATAATACTTTTTTCAAAGATGAATCAGTAATAGTAGAAGCTCAACTTTTACTTTCTCTAATGAAGTCAAGAAATTTAAAAGAATCTACATCATTATTGGGTATTCAAAAGTCGTCAAAGGATACAAAGGTTAAACAGAATGTCTTTAACAATATAACTAGTGTATTAAAATCTTTTGGAAAATCTCAAAAAGAAGATGTATGTGTTGCACGTAGAGTGATACAAACAACAGTTGTTTTATCTAGCAATATAAAATATCATTTGACACGACACATGGAAAAAATGATGGGAACATCAAGAAAAAAATTTCACAAACATAGAAAATTCCGTTTCCAAATAGATGTAAATGATGAATTGTCTTGTTGGACAGTGATTTCTAGACAACCCTACAAAGATAGACTTGCAAAAAATGTTAAAGAATTGGCCCGTAATTGTTGGTTGGAAGAATCTCATGTTTCACCACATATAAGGGATGTGTTGCGACAAAGAATAGCACGAAAATAATATGAAGAACATCCAAAACATATATTGCCAATAACACAAATAGAGTTGTTCAATAAGTTCAAAGAAGAGCACAAAGAAGTTAAAATTTACATCAATACATTTGTGGAACAAAAACCATGGTTTGTTAGACCCATCATTGTTCGTGACACTTGTTGTTGTCGTTATCATGTGGAGTTTGAGTTGTATTACGACACTTTTTTTTATTTTGGTAAAACTTTATCGCCAGGTTCACCTCCTCCTTCCACATTCTGTGTTTTTATATCTGAAATTATATGTGAAAGAGAAGATGATGATTTATTTTATAAAAAAAAATGTATTGGTGGAAAAAAAATGTGATCGTTGTGGAAATCTAAGTTTGTTTCATTCAAAGTATCATATTGATATGAATGATCAATCATTTTCTAATATAAGAGTCAATTGGAAGAGATATGAATATATGAGCAGCATGGCTCCACATTCTTCAAATGTTATCAAAAGGATTTATTTGAAGGTAGATAAAATCTGCGTGATAGAGTTTTTGAAGAAGTTTGAAGAAGAAATCTATAAATACACCAAGCATTCACATAGAGCTCGATGGCAAATTCAAACAATCCAGTGAAGTGTTTCCACTAGGGACAATTTTGTCTGTAGTTGATTTTGCACATAATTACACATCTGTTGCACAAAAAGAAATGCAGAGCGAATATTATCATTCTGATCAAGTCACGATATTTGTCCACATTTTATATAGACATGCTCAACGAAGTATTGGTAACATAGAAAGCACCAACGACAATGGACATATTATTAAAGAATATCACTTTTATATAAGTGATGATCGATCACATGACACACATTATGTACAACATTGTTTTGATAAATTTTATGATTCATTGAAAGAACGCGAAATCATATTCGATCGACATTGGATATGGTCCGATGGGTGTGCGGTTCAGTTCAAATCTGCACGATCATTCTATTGGTTATGTCATCTTCATAAAAAATTAAACATTACACATTGTTGGAATTTTTTTGAGACTGTTCATGGAAAAGGAGAGCACGATGGTGTAGGGGCATGTATAAAACGAGCACTTTGAAGGTATCAGCTAAACCCTCACGTCAATAGATTTGAATCTGCTGAACAAGTTATTGAATGGTGCAAAATGGCACTAAGCCATGAATATAATCTGTCAAGGGATGTGCGCAAGTGTGTTTATATACAAATGTTACATGTATGTACACAGGATATATAAATTTGAACGTATTCAAATTTATATTCAATATTCAATCATTTTCTTGAGAGATTTCAAGTTAACAATTTCTTGTCTTGTGCAGGTTTTTTGGTATGTTGGAATCAAATATGTAAATAGATAAATCCCATATGACGCCAGTACAATACCTGGGACAAGAAAAATACATTCAGTTAAAACAAAATGTTTTGAAAATGGGTTTGCATTTGATAGATGAAATGACTCTTGTTTTTGTTCAGTTTGCATAGAGGACATAGAATCCATAGATATTTGCGAGAACGAAAATGCAGGATATGTTAAAGCTTGGAGACATACTGAACTTAATGTAAAAGGGAAAATGCCACTTGCAAGCTCAAAGGAGATGGAATCAAATGAAACTATAGTGTTAGTTGATGGTGATAGAATTTCTGATCTTGTTAGAGAAAGTACAATTTTTGTGTTTAATTTTTTTCAAATAACTTATAGATGTACTTGTGTGATAATCTAACATGAATTATTTGTTGTGCAATATATCCAATTATTCGCAGGAGATGTTTTTGCCATGGTTGCACCTGTAGACAACACTGAAAACGTGAAATATTATTTGATGCGATGCATGGAACAAAAGATGAAGCTATTAGAAGATTTTGATGATAACGGTTTTATATATGAAAGAGGATCCATTGTATTGAAAGGATAGTTTTTTCAAGAAACCCATCAAACCGATACTCATGTTCACTTTCAAGACTACCAGTCAGATGTCAAAAGTTGTCAATATAGTCATTTGGTATGTGCAGCGCACATAAAGTTAATAGAAGTTTAATAATAAAAGAAAAAAGTTAGAAAATGGAAAATTTCCAAAGTCGTTCATGAACGAATAATTAAAGATGGAATACCATTACGTTATTTTTAAACAAGTGGCACATGTACATTCCATAATTTTTATTTTTCATTGAAAGTACATTCCAGAATTTGATGACTTGTTTTGACTATTTTCAACCATATTTCCAAATAGGATAGTTATAAAAGGGTACATGTATAAAAAACTTTGGCTCATTCTTAAAAAACAGAGATAAAATATGGTTCAACCATATTTTATCTATGTTTTTCAACCATTACACCAATCAAAATTATTTTATGAGCATTACACCAATCAAAATTGAGTTGTATACCTCTTGTGTAGTGAGCATTTTATTTTAAACTAAAAAATTGTTAAACACACTAGATCTACCTCTTGTGTAGTGAGCATTTTATTTTAATTATTGTTCTCAAAATTAAAGAAAAATTAAAAACATCTCTTTCATTTTGAGATTTTATTTTATTACTTTGGTATATGAACTTTGAGGTGAATATCTCTTCAAGCTTTAACATTTTCTTAATGAAGTTACATGATAAAATTAAAGAAGAGTTGATCATCTCTTCCATTTTAAGGTTTTATTTTACAATCACACCATTTTGAGCATTTTATTTTATCATTATCACACAAACCAAAAAAGAGTTGAAAATCTCTTCTATCTCAAGATTTTATTGTATAAACATTACCTAATTAATTTGGATCTCTTCTATCTTGAGAATTTTATTTTTATTAATATTGCACCAATCGAAGAAAAGTTGAACATCTCTTCTATCCTAGATTTGAGAGCATTGACTTCTTTAAGTGGTAATTTTTTATTTATTTTTAATTAATATTGTAACAACTAAAAACAATTTAAACATCTCTTTCACTTGTTGTAATAACACTTATTAAATTAAAATTAAATTTTAATTAATAGATCTCTTCTCTAACAAAGTTAAGGAAATTAATACAACCTTGCCTAAAGTCAAGTGAATTAAATTGTAATTAATAGATCTCTTCTCTAACAAAGTTAAAAGGAAATTAATACAACCTTGTCTAAAGTCAAGTGAAGACTCTTACAACAATGTAGGTTTATATGAATAGTACTAAACCATAGCCTACAAATCGTTTTCCTAATGTAATTCTCTTTCATACATGTTATCTGAGTTGTACGATGGGTATGTGTTGTTCTTTGGCATGTCTAAAACACAATGCTTGAATGCATACCTCCTGTTGTAACAGATATCAAAAATTGGTTGCGCTGCCCAAGGCTATGGTTCTTGCATATGGACAGATCGGTTCTGGTATTTTGCATAATATGGTAAACATGGCCGAGGTAGGGGGTTAAGATTATCGACAGTTCTATGGTTGCAATCGATAGCAAGGAAATGTGCGCTTCCAACAAATTTTCTTGTAATTTTCAACTGGAACCTTCTCACTGTCATTTTATAAGTGGCAGTTTGAGTATCGTTCTTGGAATGGCATTGATTCTTAACAAATACAAGTCCGAAATATTTTTAGCAGAAGCAAAGGGACAAATCAATATTTCATCATCTTGTAAACTTTGGTCCCCCAAGATTCCAATGAGTGAAGGGTATTTTGAACCTCTATGATACACCATTTAATGCAGTAGTTTGTGCTGACATTGTGTCTAATTATTTAGAGAGAAACCGGTGACCATATAAATTCAGGAAATCGGGGGTATTTGGTGAAGTCATAGGGCTTAGATAAATGTTCCCTCTTGCAAGATTTCGCCCTATGGGGACAGCTCATGATGCTGGAAGAACCATTCTAATGAATGGTGTTGTCCTTACCAAATTGCCATGCTTAGTTGAAAATGTAGCATGGCCACAAGCAGAATGCAAGGATTCATCTAAAAGTGATCTGCTAATTGAGAAAGACACCCTTGCTGACTATTTTAAGAATACTTTCAAAAAACTCGCCAATGGCTGGAGCCTTTCCAATAGTGAAGGCAATCACAAAAGAAGAAGACACTAGAGCCCGTGTGAAGTCCCTAGTTCAGCAGGAATATATATCAAAAAGTATTTTATGCAATGATCGTGATGATGAATCTGCTCTTTTACCAGGTCTTCCTGATGATGTTGCCCAGTATTGTCTTGCACTAGTTCCTCGCTCATATTTTCAGTCACTGGGATTTTTTTCGGAAGCATGGAGGAGTTCCATTGTAAGCAACGAATTTTATATGGCAAGAAAACTAGCTGCCACCCGCGAAGAATGGATTTATGTGCTAACTGTAGATTCATGTAGTGGCAAAATGCAGTGGCAAGCTCTTGATTCTTCCCGTGCTGAGGCTTCAGCAGATGCATACAGCTATGATCCAGTATTAAATGGGTGGAGTTTTCTCGCAACGATGAATGTGGCACGTTTTGAATTTGCTTGTTCAGTGGTTGATGGCCTTGTTTATGCAATTGGAGGTCGTGGAGCAGCTGGGAGAAAGGTGTCACTTTCTGAGGCTGGTGAAAAGGCATTGACAGATGCAGTTGGAATAGGCAAGCATGGGAATGCCATCTACTTCTAGGCAAGAATGGACGATGACACTCGAGCTAGCACAAGAACAACAACTTTTCCAAGACAGAAAGGTTTCTGGTCATATTGTGATGCCATAAATGTTGGAAACTGCAGGGTTGTTTTCTTAGAAGCATTCAAAAGGAGGTATAGTCTACCCGAAATTTGGATGGCAGTTCCACCCATGCCAATTGATGGGGACTCTTGGTCTGTCCTACACAGTTGGGCAATGCCTACAAGATCACTTTTGGAGTTTGTAATGTTTGCAAGAATGTTTATGGATGCCATGGATACACAACATTACAATGAGCACCATGACAATGGCAACTATTGTTTGAGCATTTCGAAGGATCCTCATTGTTATTGCCGGCTTCTGGAGTTGCTTGTGAATGTTTGGGCGTATCACAGTGCAAGAAGAATGATATATGTCAATCTAGAAACAGGACACGTGCAAGAGCATCACAAACTGAAAAGTCGTAGAGGTCAAATGTGGGTGAAATGGTTTGATTTTACTCTTTTGAAAAGCTACGAATGGAGATGGACAAGCAAAGTCCCTAGAAATGAAAAGGAAAAGACAATGGCTCAGTATTATAGCCTGCTCTTTGGTTTCGAAAGATTTGAAGGTATCCCTGAAAACAACAAAAACGCCATCATCTACCCAATCGACGGAAAGGATTAACGGCGTCTAACATCACGTAAAGGACTCAGGCAAACCTCTTTCATCTTTTCAGGGATCCGCCCATTGTTAATCCAATTCATTAAATACAAACAGCGACGGACACTTGGCCATCTACGGAGGCTTTGGCAGTTTCGGTGTTTAACTCCAGAAGGCAACGGACCGTTTTCTTATGCCAGTAGTGGTGTAGAACGTGGAGGTGCCAATGAGCGCGGTGTGATTGCTGGTGCAGATGCTATCTCAGGAGGATCTTTCGCAACGGAAAGACAGATTCAATAACGGATTGCAATCTATGCAGACTAACAATTCGGCCAAAGTTTCGGGGGAGACCATTGGAGGTGAAACCCTATTTCGACAGCGTGGACGTGTTCGTAGCTGCATGATTGCCTGGCAGTGAGGGGCAGAGCGTTACGGATACTGTATTCATGGATTCAGTGGCAAATTTGACTATGCAAGCAGTTGTTATGCAGTCTGGAAGGAGAAAACCCTAGTTTGTCCATAGATGCCCGGGTGCATGCAAGTATATCTCGGAAGGTAATAGCCGACCCAGAGCAACCGAATAAAGGATTTGATGTTTACAGAGATTGTAATACTGAATATAGACTACCCACAGCACATGGAGAGTTTGTAATCGAGAAAGCGGGTCCCAAGCTTTCAGAGTCTGTCTAAAAAACTACTATAGCTATTATCGTTGTCAAGCTTGATCAATCTAACCGAAAGTTTCCACGCGCAACCGCCGTCATGATAACAATATTAGGCACAGTTTGGCGTAAGGTGGCATATTTGACTACCTCCCATGGTATAAGGTTCTGTCACATTTTTTCCAAACACTAGCTTTGAAATGGCCATGATCAGTCTTTGGTTATTTATGGCACCGCAACCCAAAATTATAGCAGGTGGAACTTCTCTCGCATTGTTGGCAATACTTATGTGTTTTCTTACTGGACCAGCATTTATGGTCATCACTTCAATTGCAGCTGGTCTTCGAGGTACTGTGTTGCATTTGTCGATTTTGCAGATTAACTGGTATGAAGAAAAGTTAAAGAAGGAGCGTCAGCAGCCTGCATGCATATTCATATGATGGGATTTCAATGTACCTAGTTGTTCATATATTTTTTGTGAGATCGTGAGATATGTATAGCTTATTTCAAACTCAACTCTCACCAATTTTGTGTCAGACATCAACCCATATGACCAACCAGTAGAAGATAATTTGTTTTCTTACCACGGGAGTTATGAATTTCCTAGGACTGGATTCTATAGTCAGGCAGTTTGAATGTTATTATATCTTTCTTCTTCTATGCTACATTAAGGAAATCGAAATCCATGTGAGTTGCAGTCGTCCGGGTCCTTTGGTTATCTATGTCAACGGATCCACCAACTGCACAGTATCTAATGCATATGGGATTTTTCCGGATCGAAGCACCTGCAGGGCTGCAGAAATCGTTTTTCCTTCCACCGAAGAGGAGATTCTTGATTTGGTGGCCAGTGCCATCAGGAAAGATCAGAAGATGAGATTCGTCACCCGATACTCTCACAGTATTCCCAAGTTGGTATTCCCAGGTGGGGATTCAGGTCTCGTAATTAGTACTCAGGATCTGAATCATGCGATTTGGGTGAACGAGTCGAGCATGAGAATGCGTGTGGAGAGTGGTTTGGCTCTCAAGGAACTGATCGACGCTGCTACCAAAGCCGGGCTTGCGTTGCATCATTCGCCCTAACTGGTTGGGTCTCACCGTTGGCGGCATGCTCGGCACCGGAGCTCACGAGAGTTCCCTCTTTGGTAAGGGCAGTGCACTGTACGAGTACGTTGTTGGTATCAGATTAGTCATTCTGGCTTCTCCAACTGAGGGCTACGCTAAAGTTGTAAGCCTCACGGAGGCTGACTGGGATCTCAATGCAACCAAAGTTTCTCTCGGACTTCTTGGCGTCATTTCTTAGGTCACACTGGAGCTGCAGCCCATGTTTAAGCGTTCCATCACAAATATGGAGAAAAATGATATTGATATTAAAGAGATAGAGGTTTTTGCCAACACACACAAATGTCTGTAACGGTAAACGCACCTGGCATTCGCACAGTCCAGAGAAGGCAAACCGATTCATATTTCCCAGAACGCCAAGAGTTTTTATGTTAGATTTTTTCTCTTCTTTAAAAAGATGATGTCTGTAACACCAAAGAGGAGGGGGGCGCATGAGCGCAGGACTAGGAGAAAAATCTCTGTCAAGAGAGATTCATTGTAATTGCTGAGTTATTGTGTAAGCCATTATTGTAGTAATAAAAAATATGTTTATTTGTGACTGTGAGATTCATCACAGTTGATTTCTTTCAGCATGTTTTCTTCTCTTTTAGTTGTGTTAAAACTGTTTGGATTTTGTTTATGTGTTTCCTTACGCCAAGCTGAAATTGTCTTTACCATCTCTTTATGTCTTCCTTAATCCATTACGATGGCCTTACATTTTTTTTTCCTCTAACCGATGGGCTTCGTTACACTTTAGTACGACCACTACTGTAACGAAAGGGTTTGGGTTTTTTGCAAATGTTTATTTCCTTTCCTCTGCACCAGTTATCAGCTGTGTAAGACCAATCTGCATTTTCAGAACTCTGCATGTATCCTTTGCTACGTTGGCCTTTCCTTTTTCTTTCCCCTACCGCATCACGATTTATCAAAGCGTTGAAAGATAGACTTACTTTGCCTCACTTTCCACAAGCTATTCGATCTCTGCTATTGTCTCTTTTTCTCGGTTTTCATTTGACTCCATGCCCAATGGACCTTTTCCCCTGGTTTAACACCCAAACTCCAAAAATCTAAGACCATCATTTACCCGTAAATCTGCCCACCTTTTTCATGCTACTTAAATTCCTATTGTGACATTGTTCGAGAGATCCCTCTCGGATTGGAAGGGGCAGCTCCCAATCCAAAGTGGTTCGAGGTTGCCTCGGGATTGATTTGCTACAACCCATTTTAGTTCTGAGTGACAACACCTCCTCCTTTGAATTCCACATTGGTTACCTTATTCCAAAATCAAATCTAAGTTTTCTGAAAGGAAATTGGTAGATCATGAAAATTTATTCTTTTAGTGCAGTTCATATCAGCATAGGTTTTGCATGGTTTAACATGTTGTCTAAGTTGTCATATATTCTTAAATAGATATGCAATGTTACAATCTTGTATGTTTGGCAGTTCAATTTTTTCTTGTCTATCTATTGAGTTTGCAATATTCTTAAATATATATAAACAATTTTCACATTCTTGTATTATTGACTTTGCATATTCTTAAATAGATAAATAAGAGTCCACATTTTTGTATTATTTCACTTTGATTTTTTCTTTTCATTTATTTAGCAGATATCATATGCCTATCTTTCCTTTAGTTTTTCCTTTAGTTTTTTTTTATTAATTTTAATATCTCATATGCTTGTCTTTCCTTTAGTTTTTACTTTAGTTTTTTTTATTAGTTAAGTACATCTATGTAACCAATTTATTTAACAGATCTCAAATGTCTATCTTTTCTTTAGTTTTTTTTATTCTGCTACCAAAATTATTTGATATGTTAATAGAATCATATTTTTGGTGATCCACAGTGAACATAAAATGAAACATTTAAATTAATACACAGCAGAAAAGTATTTAAGAGTTTATCATATTTTTGATGATCCACAGTTAACATAAAATGAAACATTTAAATTAATACATAGCAAAAAAGTATTTAAGTGTTTGATCATATTTTTGATAAAATGAAACATCTAAATTAATACATAGCAAAAAAATATTTAAGAGTTGATCATATTTTTGATGATCCACAGTGAACATAAAATGAAACATTTAAATTAATACATAGCAGAAAAGTATTTAAGAGTTTGATCATATTTTTGATGATCCACGATGAACATAAAATGAAACATTTAAATTAATACATAGCAAAAAAGTATTTGAAAGTTCAAGATGCTTAATTTAATACATTGTAAAAAGGAAAATATGCAAAACATTAGTTCATTACTAGTTAACTTTGTCACTTTTTTATCAACTTTGAGAAATCAAATATGAGACAATAAATTGTTATTTTGAATTCCAAAACTATGATATATATATATATATATATATATATATATATATATAAAATCAAAGTTTGAATAGTTACACTGTAAAATACATGAGTTCCACATCCATTTTAGGATGATAACAAAAACTAAGACATTTAACTCCAAAATTCTGGACTCTAAGCCATCGCTTCAAGACACTTCATACCTGCAAGTCAAAAATTCAAAAATTCAAAATTTACAATTCAAACATGAGAAATAATACAGAATTCAAAAATTGTAATTAAAACAGAATTGACATACATACCAAAAGAGTTAAGTCTCATCCTCCAGCATACTATTTCCCACAAAATATATTATAAACATATTTTCCACCAAATATAATTTAGACATATGTAACAATAAAAAAACAAATAACACATATTAACATATATATATCAAATACAACTAAATATTAAATAAAATAATAAGAAATAATAACATACCCAACCACAGTTAAACAGATTTAAGATAGAACTACTCTCAATTAAGAGTACATAATTTAAACAATTTGTAAATATTATCTTTAAAAAAATTTAAAGAGAAAAAATATGTTCTTGGAAAAAAAAATGTGAATTATAGTTAGATAATAATCTGAAAATAAATTTAGAACTGTGAATGAAGAAAGTTCGTAAATCTCCATATTAAGATATTCTTTCAATTAAATACTTATCTCCTTGTGGTTAAAGTCTCAAATCCTTGCGGTAAAATTCTCCTTGTGGATAAGGTCTCAAATCCTTCAGGTGAAATTCTCATCCCAGGTGATGTTATTGTGTTCTTGGTAAAACAAATTGTGAATTAGAGTTAGATAATAATCTGAAAATAAATATAGTGTATGAAGAAAATTCACAAATCTCCATATTAAGTTATTCTTCCAATGAAATACTTATCTCTGCGTGGATAAAGTCCAAAATCCTCCAGCTGAAATTCTCCTTGTAGTTAAGGTCCCCAATCGTTCATAAATTCTCATCCCAGGTGATGTTATTTGATCATATTTACAGAGCAATAAAATACTAATCTCCTCAGCAAGTAAATAATTTTCTCTTCTTCTGCAGTGGTCATATAATCAAATTCCACAATGCTCTTAAAAACTAAAGGATTCATAAATCTCCATATTAAGTCATTCTTCCAAAAAAACACTTTTTTATCTAAAAAAGTTCACAAATCTCCATTTTAAAAACCATTCTTCCAAAAAATACTTATTTCTTCTTTCTGCGGTGGAATAGATGTTCTCATATAATCTTGCATGTACAAATAAAACACAAATCTGCACATGTATATTAAGTCATTCTTCAAAAACCATTTTAATGGTATGTATTCATATTATTTAATATAATGAAATGCTCTTTGAAATTATGTGTGAGCTAGCTCACATATACAATATGTATGAGTTTATTTGTAAATCTAATTGAATGTTGATTTTTGTGATTAGTAACCAATTTAGTTAAGAGTTTGACAATGACAATATCCTGGCAAGAAGGAATTCACTTCGTTGTAAAAAACACAAATGTTCATACTACGCCATTCTTGGACAAGAAAGCAAGGAATGCAATCGAAGAAAATTTAGAAACTCTTTATTTTCTGATGTGGGATAGAGTATGTTCTCAAATATTCAAATGTTCAAGTTCAAAATTAGGTCAAAAACATACATTTATGAATCATCATGAATGAACACATCCTTCTCAAATATGGGTGCTTCCTCCTCAATCCCAGTCTCCCTCCCAAGCATACTCTCAGGTACTCTCTTCTCCACATTAGCCTATATAACACATTTCAAATTTGAAATTTTGGAAAATTAAATTTAAATGATTAGAACACATTAAATTTAAATGATTTTAAGACATTAAATGATACCTGCGAACTCTCACCCTCTTCAAACTCTCCCAATGAGAATTGAGACAAGTCTTCCCAAGTAGTAGGAGATGGAATAGAGATCTGTGAACAACACAACTAATAACTAAATCTAGGATTCAATGTGTTCACAATTATACAAAATTATAAATTTTGTTGATCTCTTATTTATAAGAGTGGAAATTGAACAACTATTAGAAAGCACATACCTGATTAAACCCATCCAAATTTAGACTTGTCGAATCAAGTCCCCTACCTACTGGAGATTCATTCAACATATCTCCAAACTACAATTAAAAGTAAACTCAATTATACAATGATATCTAAATCTAGAATTAGAAGTAAACTATCAAAAAATGCGTCAAAGTTTTCGTAACTAGAACACATACCAATCTGCGGTTCGGGTCATCATTCTGAATGACCTTCTTCCAACCATCTCGGCAAAATTTCGCATACTCCAAAACATCTTCTGTTGACATTGTAGCTAAATCCTCATCTATTTTATAAACAAATGTGGCCCGAGAATTTGCTTTTGCTCGCTGACGGTTCATGCCAACATCAACACCATAAAATATTGCTTCCAAATTTTCTCTGATTGCACTCCTGGCCTCTTTGTCAACCTCTGATGTAGCCTACAACTCTGAAAGTTATGCAAATGCCCCTGTTGGGCGAGGTACTAAAGGTTGTGGAGGCCTCGTCACTGCCGCACTTCGATATGCCCCTTTAAGATCATATATACGTCCTTTACCAATCCCATAATATTTGGACGATAGGCTAGTGTAATCAATGTGCATATGCAAAAAAAACTCTGCAAAAAAATGTCTTGAAAAATAGTGTGGAACCTCATCATTCCACGAAAATTTCCCATATGCTGCCAAAAATCTGTTATACAGATTTTCTGCAATGTCAGGGTGCTTAAAATATTTCACCTTCAACATCTTTCTCTTTGGGCCCTTTTTGAAATTGAACATGGAAATGGCATTTTCTTTTGTAACTCTATTTTTTACTGTCTCTCATTTATCAGGACCCATCACCTCTGACTTTTGTCGCCTTATTAGATCGACAAAACTGTCAGTGGTTGGCCCCATCTTCTGATATGCATCCATAAAGTTTTCCAATGAATGCAAAACAATTTGCAAACTTTGTTTGCTCTCCTGAGAGAGTTCCAAGACCAACAAATCATTTTCCAACCTCTTTTTAACACCTGAGCATCACTCAAGCGCCATTGCTTCAGTATTCCCTTCCCAGGGAAGTTCATCACCAACATCGGAATGATAGGTGGATATAGGTGTGTAATCTTCTGTTTCTTGATAACGTGGCTTCTTAAATCCACCTTCACCCTCTGCACTGACATTTGAATATTCGTGACAACCACTCTCATTGTCGGCCCTTCCTCTAGATTGATTGTCTACACACACATTTGAAAGTAACTTCAAGATTTAACCTCACATAAATTTAAATACAAATAAATTCAACAAAAATAAACAAAATTTAAGAAACTTACCAAAAATATTCTCTTGTCCAGAGGTATTCCTTACATTCTCGGGTGTAGGAGTATCGATGCACAACCTATTTAAGAATGATACATCCATAGTACTGGCTTGAGAAGGTTCTTCAGTTGATCTATTTATAGACTCGTTTGAAAATCTTATTTGACGAGATTGTTGTTGCTCACTCGAAGTCTCAGTCGAAGAAGGAGTTCTTGTTCTTCCTTCTTGAGAATACCTAAAGCATTTGCGAGGAATGTTTGGATAATCCCGTGTCGACATATCTCCTCAATATCTATCCACAATGCATAGATTATCAATAAAAATGCAGATATGTACACAAGTTCAAGCAATTAAAAACGCAGAGATAAATCGAAGTTTTAATCAATCAAGCAACAGAGGTACTGGCTCATTAGTAGGCGCAAAGACTAGACATACAACCATGAATCAATCAACTCGAAGATAAGTAAGCTCGGTCCATAGACAACATGGAAAATTCTTATCCTTCACTCATCATCCATGCACAGAAAAGCAGGGAATTTGAATCTATAGGTCTTTAAACACCAAAGTGACGATCGTCGATTCGGCTCCTAGCCGACTGCTCAGGCATGGATTGATGACTAAAGGGATAAGTGACAGAAGATAAAACCACAATCTTTTATCAATAATCAATAATACCCACACAAAGAAGTCATTGAAATCAGAAAGTTGGGTTTGCCAAGGGACTGTCATTCAACTCAGAGGTTTATCATTCACAATCCATATCAAATAAGAAGACACAAAGACTAAACATTTAGTCATGAATCAATCAACTAAAAGATAAGTAAGGGATAGACAACAGTACAAATTCTTATCCTTCACTCATCATCCATGCATAGAAAAGCAGGGCATTTGAATCTATAGGTATTTGAACACCGAAGTGACAACCGTCGATTCGACTCCTGGTCGACTACTCAAGCATGGACTGATGACTAAAGGGATAAGTGACAGAAGATAAAACCACAATCTTTTATGAATAATCAATAAAACCCACACATAGAAGTCATTGAAATTAGAAGTTGGATTCGCCAAGGGACTGTCATTCAACTCAGAGGTTTATCATTCACAATCCACATCAAAGAAGAAGACGCAAAAACTAAACATTCATCCATGAATCAATCAACTAAAAGATAAGTAAGGGATAGACAACAATACAAATTCTTATCCTTCACTAATCATCCATGCAAAGAAAAGCAGGGCATTTGAATCTATAGGTCTTTAAACACTGAAGTGACGACCGTTGATTCGGCTCCTAGCCGACTACTCATGCAAGGACTGATGACTAAAGGGATAAGGGAAAAAATATAAAACCACAATCTTTTCATAATAATCAATAAAACCCACACAAAGAAGTCACTGAAATCAAAAAGTTGGGTTCGCCAAGGGATTGAGGGATGTTTGTATTCCTAATATAAATTAAGATGAGGTGGAGTTTAATCTTCATAACCTCACACACCCATGTTTTAATCACAACAAGGTGAAGGTCTTGCATGAACATGGATTATATGCCATTGCTTTAAACTTCCCATTAGCATTGTTTAAATGTCACTGAGTTTTTATACTAATTCATTTATTGTCATGTTAAATGGGATGGGATTGAGGGATGTTTGTATTCCTAATATAAATTAAGATGAGGTGGAGCAGATGTAATTTTTGTGATAATGTTATATTATATAACATATGAACTGTGCAAATGTTATATTATATATTTGGATCACTTGAGAGATTTAAGGACAAATTGTTGGATAGTTGTGGATATAGTTGAACTAAATACATAACTGTGAAATCTTGTATGGTCACCTAATTTTACTATAAACTAAGGGATTTCCACTAAGGGATACATAAAGGGACCTAATTTTACTATAAACTAAGGGATTTCCATTAAAAGATTTCCACTAAGGGATTTATACCTAATTGTTACATAAAGGAACCATATTTCCACTAATGGATTTCTTAACTATAAACTCCCTAACTCCCTTGCTTGATATAGTTTTGAGTTTATTTGTTGTTGATTATTAAACCTAGCATCATATCCCTCCATGTCCAAAACCTGTTTTTACCTTGAAAACAATTGTAAATCGTATGAATTTTGGCTCTAGGAAAAAAGTAAACCCCTTTTGAGGCACTCATCAATTTTGTTATATTATATATGGATTTGAAGATTTGGGTTGTAGGATTTCTATATAATCATGGAGATATACTGAGAAAATTCAAAAGTGTTTATAATTTATTATAATTAGTATCATACAACCTATCCTATCCTCGTATAATTAGTTATTTCCCCATTAAGAGAATGACTAAAACTAGGTACCTAATGTACAAGCACAAGAGACTACTAACATGAAAGAAAATATATGTTACCTATGATTTCTTCAAACTCTAATCAAAGCCACCTATGGTTTAATGGGGGTTGGCATAAAGATGCCAATTCTTGCCTAATCATTTGAGAATGGAGAAGGAGATCACTCTACAGAACATTGATATGCCATTAAAAATACTATTAAATCAAAATTCAATGAAATATAAATACTTATGAAGAGTTTTTGTTAACTAGAAGGTAGGGATAAAATGTGGCTTCTAACATAAAAACTCCGATATGATATGGGTTTTCATTAGAAAATGTTTCTACTATGAGTGAATATATCACTAGTGTTAGGTCACATGGCCCTCATACCATTATGATTCCTTGTTTCCTCACATAGTTCCTACCATGTTTAATTTATAATAATTCAATTTTAAGATGGATGAATGTTGAATTATTATTCTTTCTTTACGGAGGATTATTTGAAGTTTGATTTACTTTATTTATTTGTATGCATGATTAGTTGTGAACATTTTAAAAATATGTATATAAGAAACATCACATGTTATTATCGTCTACATGTGGGATATGTATGTGCTAGCTATGCCTACATATCCAACACAAATCCAATATTATGGTTCAATAAACACATTAGTTACTAATGTCTAGGTTATTAATGAATTAATTAATAAGTTGTCAATTTGAAGTTATATTATATATGAATATAAATATCATCAATAAGATAAGCATTCAATAACTTTGGTCAATATGTGTGAAGTAATAAATGAGTATAATAATTAGCTCTCGTCTAAGACTCTTTTATTTCTATAAATTAGACTTTATCATCCAAAATGAAGTATTTGTTATAACACACATACAATATTATGGTTCAATAAACACATTAGTTACTAATGTCTCTAGGTTATTAATGAATTAATTAATAAGTAGTCAATTTGAAGTTATAAATTATATGAATATAAATATCATCAATAAGATAATAATTAGTTCTCATCTTTAAATATTAAATGAAGTTATAATAATTAGTTCCCATCTAAGACTCTTTTATTTCTATATTAGACTTTATTATCCAAAATGAATATTTCGTTATAATTATTCCTTTAGTCAAAGGATCACTACAATTGGAAAAGACCACCAACGTGGGAGACAAGTTCCTTTTTGAGGAGTTTACAATGATAAGAGTCTATGGTTTGGAAGAGAAGCCATATCAAAAGTGAGTGTTGAACTTGGTAGAGAAGCCATATCAAGACATTGAAAAAATTGAAATCCATTCGGTTATTGACTAAAAATCCAATCATATTAAATTAAATATTGATCGGATGAATTTCAAGAAAAAACCAAATCTACACAAGTAGGTGCAAAGCCAAAAATTCAGCCAAGAATCAATCAACTCAGAGATAAATAAGGGATAGACAACATAGCAAATTGTTATCCTTCACTCATCATCCATGCACAGAAAAGCAGGGCATTTGAATCTATAGGCCTTTAAACATCGAAGTGACAACCGTCGATTCGACTCTTGGCCAACTGATCAGGCACAGACTGATGACCAAAGGGATAAGGGACAAAGCATAAAACCACAATCTTTTCATAATAATCAATAAAACCCACACATATAAGTCATTGAAATCAGAAGTTGGGTTCACCAAGGGAAATCAATTCAAAACAAAAACGATAGGATGGTAGATGCGATATGGAATTAAGGGTTTAAAAGGACCTAGGTGATTCCAAGTCAATTGAGGATCACATTTGGGATTGGATATGTGATTCCTTGTTTCCTCACATAGTTCCTGCCAAGAACACCAACTAAGCAAAAGGAGTTAACACTTTCACTACCACAAATACGAGGCAAAGTCAAAGTAGTTTGTGACATGCTAGGGTCTGTTAACAAACTAAAGTATGTTGATCACAACGTGGAAGAAATGAGGAAGCTCCCTGAGTTTGTACAACAAGTGTACATGGAGAGTAGAGGAGAGGGTCCTCGGGGATCCCATTTTGGAGCTAAAACAAGATTACAAGACTTTACAACAAAAGGATGATAAACCTGCTAGAGATTCCTCATTTTGAGAGAGGAAAATATGTAAATTCCTCTTTCAAACAACTACGGACACTAGTGCATGGAGGCATATTATGAATGGAGACGCATGTCTCCATAGATGTAGACTTAATTTCATAAATTACAGGTTTACCAACAAATGGCGTAGTCTTATGACAATTTAGTCTTATGGCGTGATGGAGCTCTTCCAAACACCAATGTGACTTTGCATATCGTGGAAATAAAATTGCAACACGGATGGAGGCTAATTCAATAGCATATTTTATTTGAGAATTGAAGTCATCACCTTGTTGCAATTCATTCTTGTCCAAAAAGACTTGGAATCCATGTCGATGAAGTCGATGGTAGAGGTAGCTGGCGAAGTTTTTCCTCGTGTCAAAACCATGGTGGTTTTTAAAAACATCACCAAAAGCCTAAGATATATTTTCACCAACAAATATGTAGGATCAAATAACATGATATTAATAACTCCAAGGGATAATAATACTGATGATGTAAGGATGAGACTATTTGTACTTTCCCTAGAGAATGATGTCGTGGAAACATTTACAAATCTTTTTATAATAAACACATATGTTCAATTGCAATATGTTTTTATGAAAAAATGGGGTGAAAATAAGGATATTAAGAGTTCAACAAAATATTCATTCAAATTTTCCAAAATCTCAATGAAAACATTAATCTCGTGAAACAACACATTTGTACCTATTAAATTTTTTTAATGAATATTTGGGATTTCACTTAAGGAAAAAGGATCCTCAAATCATTGTATCTACACAAAAATATGTTATCATAGTTTAAATGATGAACTTTTATTTTATGCTATGAAGAGGATGGAGGATAAATAGACTTGAACAAGGGGAAATAATGGTTGAGATAAGTCTAGACAACCTCATTATATAATTAGAATCAAAGAGTTCCAAAACCACTAGAGACAAATAATGTGGTTGACCAAGAAACATTTCCATGGTTTAATCCTTGTGGTGTACCACATGACCAATACACTTGTTTAGTTGCCAAAGAGGCTTTCCAACAAGCAAAGTTAAGCTAATATTGATCAACCAAATGATCTAAATAATTATGTGGGTGAATGGACAAGTATGATCGGAAATGTTTCTAATGATCAAACAAATGAAAGAATCATTGATCTTGCCATCGTTGATAGGGAATTATCACCCGATCCATCCCAAGAGGAAGTCAAGAGGAGAATTTGTGAGAAGGATTGGGTTACTTACGAATGTAGGGGTAAACAAATTCAAAATAAGCCAAAAATAATCCAACTCAAAGTAACCTAACTTAAAGTCTAACCAATCCAAATCCTAGTAATCAAAATCAAATAAATCCAAGTATGTGACCACATGGAACTCCTAAAGGAACCCAACCAACTCAAGTTATGAAGAAAAAGTGGTTACTTTACAAAAAAAGGTTATGAATTATTTTTGCATAATTGTATGTTGGATTTTAGGGCATTAAAAAATGTTTGCCAATAAAATTTATGAAAATATTAGGACTTGAAACCACCAAACCTTATAATAAACAACTTGGTGGTTTCATTCCTTCGCTTTGAGGTCCTTGAAGAAGAAACCAATGTGAAAAGTAATTTGTTTTAAGAAATTCTATCATTTAGATATTAAAATGGCATCTTAATGAGAACATATGCATTATATTTTAAGAGGAAAACTAGCATTTTGTTATGAGTGATTTTTTTTATTTTTATAATTTTCTCATGAATTAAGGTTATATATTTTGGAAGCTTTAATTCAATTTTCTAAGTTTCAACATTTTACACCATATTGTAATATGTTGTGCATGTACCCAATAATTCTTTCTAGTAACGAGATTGTCTTTTTTTATAGATTTCTATTACAATTGACATGTGATGAGAGGAAAGCATTCAGTTACATCAACCCTTACATTTTTTCCTTTAAAGAAAAGATAATATAGTTTATTCATAATCTCATTAGTTGAGTTTCATTTGCATCATGAATTTCTTACAATACATCCCAAATTACATCTTAAATAAACTCAAATTTAATCATCATGGATTTCATCAATATATACATTAACATAAAACAATGGTCATATACAAAATGGTTCCATGAATGTAGCAACCTTTGTATAACTCTATGCATGCAAATCCAATTTTAGATGTTAATTTAAAAAATAAAAACATCATTGTAGAAGTTGCATGTATCAAAAAATAAGAGAACAATGTTGTCACAACAAAACTATATTTATTGTTCTATATATCAATGCAATTGTAATGATGGCTTTCTTTAAAGTTAAATATATAAACACACACTAAACTAGGAGTTGATTTGATTCTCATCCA
>ML815518.1:108407-123563 GCA_009831015.1 Picea engelmannii
AACTATGGATCTATCATGCCCCAAGAAGCATCAATTCCTTTGAGATGCAAAAATTTTCTCAAATTTTGTACTCTAAAAAAATGCTTGCATCTTGAGGAATTTAATGCCTATCCACAAATGATAAATCAAGAGTTAAGATGGATCTATGCTCATATATAACTGAAAATTAAATACTACCTAATAAACAAAAACCACAATATTAATTTATTATAAATTTAAATTTAAGTAATCATATTCTCTTTCCTATATAACCAAAAATTAAATAAAGTGTTATCTAATTGTTTTAAGTTTTGGTCCAGAATATGACAACGAAAACTTAAAACAATTAGAGTATAGCGTTAAACTATTTAATAAATAACAAACACAATATCAATTTACTACAATATTAATTTACCAAAAAAAAAATACACATGCTCACCACATTGTACTATTTAATAAATAAAAAATCGAAAGTTTAACCTATATTATCACCACATCTCTTTATATCGCCTATACATTTGTTAAATGTTAGATTTTTATTTTTTAGTTGGCATATATGGATGGAACGCACAGGGGCATTTTTGAAAATGGGAGTCATTCCATCACTTTAGTGGTTTATAAGATTTTGGGGATTTTAAATACGCATTCAACAACTCAAATTGTGCAAACTACTCCTATCCTGGAGGGTACACCAATGAGATGGTTTGATGGAGTTGCTTTATCAAGTGGATTACAAAATGGAGTAGGGGGATAATAAAAACCAGTGGATTTTCAATATTGGACCTGGTTCTAACAATAGGGCAGAGTTACTTGGAATTTGGACAATTATGTTGCTAGCTACAAGACTTCATATCTTAGAACTGCATTATCTCTTTAGATTGTTGGAAGATAAAAGTAAGAGATTTAAGTACTTACACAGATTTCAATAAGGAGGCAGATGATTTATCAAAAAAACCCTCAAAGAACAAAATGGAAAAATCTACTTCACTCACTGGTAAGAAGGATATAAAGGTCCTACTAAATACTTAAAAATATTTTAGTACATCTTCCAAGTTTTGAGTAGATCTGTATTTTGAGGCAATGATAATGCCATGATGTGGCTATGGCAATTTTTATGTTTATTAGGAAGGGACTTTTTGGGCATATCCCTTTTTGTATATTATGAGATAATAGCTTGTGTGCAATCATATCTAGGTGGAGGGCTTGGGCTTCATTTCAAATCTTACGACTTTTTTAAAGTCTTGTTTTGGAGAAGTAGCAATATATGTATACAATTATATTTATAATATAATGAAAAAATTTCAATTGAAAAAAAAATTAATTAATTTTTTAAATAAAACTAAAACAATTTAAAATTTCAAAGTTTTTAAAATAAAGCTTGAAAAATTCAAATTTTGTGGGTTCTTAAATAAAACTAAAAAAATTTCAAATTTCAAAGTTTTAAAAAAAATAAAGCTTGAAAAAGTTCAAATTTTGTGGGTTCATGGAACTGGAGCTTTGTCCAAAAAGAAATCAACTTTAATTGCAATATGTTATTGCCTTGCAACAGTCTTATTGCTGGTTGCATATTGTTTGTCAGTGATTACCATCCACTATGTATTGCCTTGCAACGGTCTTATTGCTGGTTGCATATTGTTTGTTAGTGATTACCATTCATTATGGAGCAGAGTCGTTAAGACTATTGTTATTATTAGTTTAACATGAGTATTATGAATATATAAGACGTCTAGAATGAATAGTCTAAATTTGAATTTTGAAATCTGATCTCAACTCATATGCCTACCTTGTGGATAGTGATTGACATCTTGTCAGTGCTCTGAAATGGCATCTGCCTTGTGCAGAGTGATGGCCTTTTGGATAGTGATCGCTATCTTGTCCGTTCTCTGAAATGGCATGTGCCTTGTGCAGAGTGATCGTCATCTTGTACGTTCTTTGAAATGGAATCTTGCGAAATCAGGTGGTTGTGATGGCCACGAAATGCATGACAGCTGAAGGTCGGCAAAATGTATGACAGCTCAAGATTTTGTTGGATCTATGGCCAGGAATGCGGAATACTTTGCATGCCCAGAGTTTGCAAAAATAATTGTGGCAATGAGTTTGAGTTGTGAAGTTTGAAGTTCTGGAATTTCAAATTTATCTGTTAAGTGAAAATTTGGTGGTGGTTATTTTGTTTTTATGTCTGTCATTTTATATTTTTAACAGATTTATGGGTGTTAATTTTTTTTTGTTATTATATAGATCTTACTTTTGTAATTAAAAAAAAAAAAAATACTCTCTGTTTTGGTGGGGAAATAGAAGCATAGCTAAAGTATTTCTACCAAATTGATTGCAAATTGCAAGCCAACACTAGTGACTGAGCCCAAATTTTACATCAAACCTTTGAGTAAATCTATGAAGTATAAGCAAACTAAGAGTAGGGCAACATCAAATTTCATTTACTATTTTATTTACTCTTAGAACTAACTTCTATCAAGTCTGTAGTTTTAGTGGGTTTCAGAGAACTTACCAGAAATTATGACGGATACTTTATCCAGTAAAACTTAGATTTGATGGGTTTGGTTTTTACATACAAGTAAATATTGATGTGCATATTTGGTATCTAACTGTCAAATTATTTTACCAAATGGTTTTATTTGTAGTAAAACAATACTAGTTCTCGGCTGCTATCCAACATTGACAGGGAGATTATAGGCCAAATTGAATGCTACCGCAGGTGGATTATAAATGACATTAATAACAAATTGAGAAAATTCAGAAGCGGTTGATTACAAACAAATTCAAAATTAAAAATGCAGTTCCTTATGTTATCATGTTAAATGAAACATGGGTTGTCCCTATTGAAGCAATTGATATGGTGCGAGTCATAAGGTATTTGAAAAAAATTGAGCAAATGGAAGAGGGTAGATGACCTAAGGTTGTGTTTAGTGACAGATTGTGCAAAAGAAAGAAGACTTGGATGCTGCAAAATAACAAATGGTTTAGTAAATGGGGCATTTGCTTGAGCATGTGTCCTACAAAGAGTAAAGAAATAAAAACTTTTGTTATGAATAAGTTCCACAAACTTACTTGAGAGAAAGCGCTAGGGAGAAAGAAAAAGTACTACATTGAAGAGTTTAACCCCACTCATAACCATCAACAAAAGGCGTACATAGGGGCCAATATTTCTTGGAGATCCAAAATTCTTATTGCTCAATTAAGGACTAATTCTCATCAACTCGGTTGTGAAACAGGCTCTGGAAATGGCCAAAAGAAATGTGGGAGGAAAGAGTATGTATTTTGTGCTCTTCCGGAGAAGTGGAAACAGAAAAACATTTCATTTTAGAATGTGAGGCCCTCAAAAACAGCAGGGAAAATTATGTAGGTATTTTGGCAGCTAGTTCTTGGGATAATCTATTCAGCAAAGAGTTTGTCAAGAAGCTGGGAGCGGTTATTGTAAAACTTCACAGGAAAATGGCCAAATACAAAAACCAGATGAAAAAACAATCTATCCCATAAACTATTTTTAACGTTCATGAACGTTAAAAATACTTACTTTCTTTCTTAACTTATAATCCACCCTGTAATCCACCTCCTGCATTCAAATGCTGCCGATATTGACCACTGAAATTCAATGGCAGATAGAGAGGACAGTCGCATTGAAGGACTCGGCGAACAGCTACGAAAGAACATGGCCGAGGTCGCGTCGCGTCGCTGCCGGAGCCGAGGTCGCGTCGGGACTCAGGAATGGAGCCGGGAAACGGCGAATACAGAGAAGGGAAACGAAGTTGTGACTGACATGGCCGTGGAGCCGAGGTCGCGTCGCTGCCGGAGCCAGGTCGCGTCGGGACTCGGGAATGGAGCAGGGAAACGGCGAATACGGAAAAGGGAAACGACGTGGTGACTGACATGGCCGTGGAGCGCCGTCACTTCTCAAATAATGGAATGGAGCCGGCAAAAGAGAAATGCATGACAGCTAGAGTGGTAAATTTATAGAAATCAACCCATGCCTGATTTTCCTACATTCTTGTTTTTCATAGCTAACGTTGTATCCAGCAAAAATGGTTAATATAACAGTGAAGAATTGTCAAATAGTGCTGCCTGCTGCACCTACTCCACAGGGGAATCTTTGGCTGTCAAATGTAGATCTGGTAGTGGGGAGAACGCATGCTACTAGCGTGTATATCTACAGGCCCGGTGGCACTGGTAGATCTGATTTTTTTTCAATGGACATTCTCAAGGATGCGCTTAGCAAAGTTCTGGTGCCCTTCTATCCGATTGCAGGAAGACTCGAAAAGGACACACGTGGGCGTCTCCAAATTAACTGTAACGGTGAGGGAGCTCAGCTTATTGAGGCTGTAACAGAGTCTACCATTAACGATTTTGGAGATTTTGCACCCTCTCCGGAGCTCACTCAGCTTCTTCCCCACCTTAATTCTGCTTCAGAAGACATTTATTACTATCCTCTGCTCCTTGTTCAGGTATACTAACATTTATTTCCTCTAATGGTTGTTTTTACTCCTTGTTCAGGTATACTAACATTTATTTCCTCTAATGGTTGTTTTTATCCAATTTATTTGATATATTTATGAGTGAAAAATACGAGGTACAGATGACAACACAGATTTATTTTAATTCCAGAATTTATCAGGTTTAGATTTGTAATTTTTTTATTTCATTTTTAAGATAGTTAACGGTTTTATCCTTAAAACAGTATAAAAGATAAAAGGATTTTATTAATTTTTAAAATATAATTATTACTAGCACAGCCATGTAATTGTGGTTGATCAACCTCAAAAGGTTGATAAGATGAAAAGAATCCTTAAAAGAATATATTAAATTTTATTATTGATTAACAAATAAACAGTTGCACTTCATTTATCTGGTGTCAATATTTTAATTTCTGTTAATCACTTAAGTGACAATCAGTTAGCTATCAAAGTAATTTTTAAATATGATTAGGTAACTGTAAAAAAGTAAACACAAAAACGAATGTCTTTATAATAGCTAGGAAGTTAATGATTGAAATCACAACCATTTATTTTGTGTGACTATTAAGAATATTCCAGCCATATTTAATCCTGTCCATAAAAAACTTATTAAATATAATTGTTTTAAAATTGTATATTATATTAAACAAATTAAATTATTATTACTTTTAATTTGTAGGTTGATAGATAACATTTAATTGACTAACTTGGATAAAATTTAGATATATAGATTTAAGAAAAAAAATTGAGTGATAAGAAAATTTAGATATATATTTTCAATATGAATTGGTGATCATTTAATATTAATAATATTTTTTTAGGTTTTTCAGTGATAAGAAATTTTCTAGCTAATAGTTTTATATTTTGTTTTATGTTAATTATTAAATTGAATTATTACCTATAAATGCATGTTAAATATATTTAATGGTTTTATGAAAGTATTTTGATTATTTATTCATAAATTTTATTTTATGTTAATTATTCAAATTGAATTAATACTTACAATTGTATGTTAAATATGTTTAATAGTTTTCTAATAATATTTTGATTATTTATTCATAAATTATATTGTTTTATTTTATTTTATATTAATTATTCAAATTAAATTGATACTAGTCATATGTAATAGTTTTATAAATTATTTTAATTATTTTTTCATAAAATTATAAATAAATTGGATTTTTTTATTTAGATTATATTTTAATATTATATTAATCATATTTAATACATAATATGATTAGAGTTTACTTCCTTTCATCATATTTTTTATTATTATATTCAAATTATAATTTAATATTAAATTAATTATATCTAATGCACAATATTGTTAGAGTTCACTTTCTTTATCTGTAATTTTTATAATTTAATATTAAATTAATTATATCTAATGCACAATATTGTTAGAGTTCACTTTCTTTATCTGTAATTTAAAAAAGGATTCATAACAACTTTAATCATATTTATTCATGATAATGTAGAATCACACAGTGTAAAAATCCATTACTAACTATATTTTTCTATATATGTTTTTAGTGAGGTTTTAATACACCCCCTCCATATCCCCAAAAGGGGACCCTTTCATTGAGCTGAGTTTTTTTTTTTTGTTCCGTTTCGTACCGCTATTATATAAATGAATTGGGCGCAGAATCGCTTCTATTCATTGGTACCCGGAGTTTGGCGGACTGAATCACTTCGTAGCATCATGGGATCAATCAGAGGTTAACTAAAAATTATCCCCAAGTAGGATTTGAACCTACGACCAGTCAGTTAACAGACGACCGCTCTACCAGTGAGCTAATGAGGAACAACGGACTTAAGGAAGCCGACTCTAGTTCTTTGGACCAACCTATGACCGAACAAAAATGGGTATTATGATAATGTATCTTTTCACTTTTATTTATTGATTAGAACATAACTAGAAAATTTAAATCTATAAGTATATTAAGTTTAAGTTTTTAATAAATTAATTAATCTTCATCTATAGTAGTCACAAAAATAAAGGTTAATTTAAATTTGTTGAATAATTGTTTTGCTTGTCAAGTGGAGGATCATCTTATTCAGATTGTTCCCATTGAAAGTTTTCTTTAAGGGCTCCCCCATCTTTAAGTGATGCATGTGCTTCAACGTCGATGGCCTTGACTAGTCAAGCAGGTTCCTCAATTGGTTCAACCTAAGTTTCTAAGTAGGTCACCTCTAAGGCCCTTCTGGGAGGGCCTACCTCTCTATCGAAGCCTGGATCTGGCAATAGGGCAGGGGAAGTAGTGGTTTATTAGACTTTTAAAGGCGTTGGAGGCCCGATACAACAATCAACTCCCAATAGCTCTGGAGTTCCTTTAGTTCCTCTAGTAAATTCTTTGATCTCAACAATTTCTCTAGTAAATCCTTTGATCTCGACCATATAGGTAGCTTCTATTAGTGGTAGTGCTCCTATTCAAAATATGGGGGTGGATGAGGAATGGAAAGTTAAATTTAACATGCATAAAGAGGCTTCATCTCCTACAACTTTTCATAAGCCTAATAGCATTGTGAGCCCATCCCCATGGATAAATTCTTTTAAGGAAGTAATGACCCACTCTGTTAAATTGGGGCACCTTCCTTGGATATGTTTAATAAGTTCAACACTTTGGCCAATCCCTTGTTCTTTGAATAAAGCTTTATTTTTTCATGGAATGTTTGAGGGATGATGATGCCAAGTAGAAAGTAGGTCCTTTGAGGAGTTCTTCAAAAAGTTAAGCCAAAAATAGATTTTTGCAAAATCATTCATATTTGAGCTTCACAATTGCATGAGTTACTTTTGGAATGACCTCTTTTGGGCCACAAATCGTGAACATGGAAGAGGTGGGGTGGTGTTATCCATTTTTCCATATCAGTAGAGTTTTGTTACAACTTCAAGGAGTGACTTGAGGAATCATTGTGTGTGGATTAGTATGTTATTTTAGGAGAGATTATTGGGTTGTTGTTTTGTGTAAGCACCAAAACTTATCCCTACATGTATTCATATCTAGGCATGGATGGAGACCTCTATTTCATATGTTAAGTGGATAATTGGTGGATATTTTAACATGTTTGAATGGCATCATGATAGAGGAGGAAGGGTTAGTTCTATGATTAGTGGTTCATAGAAGCAAGATTAGTCTAAGTGTAAAGCCTCTCTTCAGTTGTTTGATCCTAATTGGGGGAAGAAATGGGTTGACTACCTTGGATGATTTACTTGGTCCAACTTTAGATAGGGCTATGCCCAAGTTTAGGTTAGGCTGGATTAGATCTAGATGGCCCGCTGGATGATATCTTATTTTTTGAGAATATGTGTATGGTTGATGTGTTGATTGTAGCTACAAGTTTGGATCACCTACCCATTATGAATTATATTTCACTAGGGCTTGTGGTGGACTCCAAAACTTCGTCTATGTTTAAGCTTATGTTTCCCATTTGGATTCTGTATATTTCTATACTATGGTGCATGGTGTTTGGAATCTTGTTCCTCATCCTAGGGGGGCCAAAGTATGACTTTTATGGTGGGAGGTGACCATTCATCGTACTGTGAAGTTTATTAGGGGATGGGGTCGCATGATTATGTGGAAGTGTAGGAGAGAGCTTTGAAAGACCCGACAGTGAATAAAGGAGGTGTGTATTCTCTTGGAGGAGGACCTACGTAACATCACCCTCTAAGAGGATGCAACTCGGTTTGATATGGTTGTTTGCAAGGAGAAGTATATTTCTAGAGGGGCTTGAGTTAGAGATTGACTATAATGGATTCAAGAGGGAGATAAGGGATCTAATTTCTTCTTCAACTTCTTGAATAGGAAGGTGGTAGATGATACGGTTCTTGGTCTACAAAGAGAGGATGTAACTCTTGAGGAGAACCCAACAAATATCCAAGATATGTTTAGTGATCACTTTCAAAATATTTCTCTGATTACCATTATCGAAGTCAATTGTGGCTACTAAGGATGCTTTCGACAAAGTGGTTCCTCTTGGAAAGAGATTTAATGAAAGATGAATTTTTTGTTGCCCTCTTTTCAATGCAAAATGGGAAGGCCCCAAGTATTGATGGTTTTCCTGGTGAGTTTTACAAGGAGATGTGGGACATGGTGGGAGAAGATTTTTGCAATCTTGCACATGAGGTTTTTTCCATAGGAAGTCTTTCAGAAACACATAATCAAGAATTGATCAAGATTATTCCAAAGAATACAACTAGATATTATATTGATGGGTGGTGGCCAATAAATTTATTGAGGATTGTTTATAAACTTATGGCTAAGGATTTATCTAGGAGAGTGTGAGAAGTGGCCCAAAAAATTGTCTATTGAGAGAAGACAAGACTTGTATAACAACAATTTATTTTAGAAACGATCTTTTCATATTAGGAGGCCATGGAGTGAGCAAGGGAGTCTAGTTAGTAGTCACTCTTCTAAAAAATTGATTTTGATAAAAACATATGATTGTATCAATTGGACATTTATCACTGATATGTTAATTTTCCTTGGGTTTGGCTAATATTGCATTGGTATGATTAACACATTGTTTACATGTGCCTCTGCTTTTATTTAAGTGAATAATGTGTTGTCCCCCTGTATCCATCTCCAAAGGTCAATCAGAAAAGGGTTTCCTTTGACCCCTTATCTCTATGTTTTGATCAACTCGTCTTCAGGGTCAACTCATAGGTATTTCTCTCCATGGTGGAGAGGAGATGATTAACAATTATTTTGCCAATGACTTTATTTTGTAGATCTTTGTTGATCAAAATCCAGTCTTAACAAATAGGGACTCTTTTGCAATGATTTTTGAGGCTTCAGGAGCAATTGTTAGTGATCACAAGACAAACTATTGGCTAGTTGTTCTTGATGATTGGCCCACGTGATTTCCAGTTGCTTATCTAGCCAAGGGTTGTTGTGTAGTATCTTGGTATACCATTTGGGTTAGACCTTTCACTGATTGCTATGTGGAATTAGTGCTTAGAAAGATTGCAACATAAGTTACTTTTTTGGAAGTGCAAGGATCTTTTCTTTGTTGCTAAGCCAATGATGGTGAGAAGAATTCTTCAAGCCTCCCACATATACTATGTGTCTTTTTGGCTTCCAAGCAAGGCATAGTTTCACCGATTGGAACAGATTTTGCACTCATACTTATGGGCCAAGTATGGTGGGGCTCATGGTACTCCCATGGTCCCTTGGGTGGTATATATCATTCCTAAGGATGAGGGGGCCCTTGGTCTAATTGATGTGACGACCCAAGGCAACATTTTGGTTGCTAAATGGGTGAAAGGGTGTTTGGAGGGATCATCTCCTTGGTAGGTTTTGATGTGACATATATTTATTTAAGCCCAACATGTTGGAAAAGTAAGGGGACAATTCGGTTTATGTGATATCATTTATGCCCATAATTTCCATATTTCAAGGTCCTTCATCTTCAACAATATTTGGAAAAATTGAAGGAGGTTGGTAGGTTTGGTTTGTTGGCAGTGGTCAGGTAGTAGATCGGGTTGGGATCTAGCAAGGAGACCATTTTGAAATTGGAAGTAGGGGGTACTTGTATAGTTTACCTCTCATTTTTAGGCAAGGAGGATTAGCAAAAATAACATTTTCTTGTACAGAGATCTTTGGGATTCCAATTCTCGTTCTTAGAAGACTTGGCATTCATTGGCTAGGGAGTTTGCATTGTCTTCTGTGGATTGACCTACCTTGATGGAGATTATTGGGATCATACACGAGGAGGAACTTGTTAAGATGAATATTGATATGGCTGGTCCTTTTTAGCGAGATTGGGAGTGTAGTTTTGGATATCCCTTGACCCAGTATGATTCACATAATCTCTACTCCATTTTGGATCAGCAACATGAATTAGGCCCTCTTCTCAATGCCAAGTGGATTTCATGTAGAGAGTCATTGAATTTGATAGTTGTGTGGTGTCTGGTCGATTCAAATTTCTTATAAGCTTTGAGTTTATTCTTGGTTGGTGATATACCAAGGTCTCCCCTCGAAAGGCGAGTTGGACAAAAGTGGTTTTTCTAATGAACTTGCCCCTCTTGCTTGAATTCAAAATCAATGAAGCACATCTTGTGGAAATGCTCCTTTGCGAGATCTTATTGGGCTCAAGTACAATCTCAGTTGGAAACCATCCTTCAAGGGCATTCACATTAGCAGACAATTTTGTTTGGTGATTCCAAATAAGTGATTCGAGATTCCTTGGCTGGTATTTGGTGTTTTTTAGAGTTTCTTCTTTGTATATCCTTTAGAAACTTAATTGCAAGTTTTTTTTTTTTTTTTATGAAGTTAGTTTTGAGTCATCTTTTTGTCAATTATGATCACTTACCAAGTTTGTTTTTTATAATGAGGTTAGTTTTGAGTCATCTTTTTGTCAATTATGATGAGATAAGGTATCTATGCAACTCCTAGTAAAAGGGACATTACTAATTTCATAGTTGTTTTAATTTCCATGTGGAAGAGGTTGTATATACCAATTTTTTCTTTTTCATTTTTCATATGTTTGTTGTTGTAAATATATATAAAGTATGTTAAAAAATTAATTAATTAATTATAAAGAATTTGAAATTTTAATTTTTTTCAATTTTATATTAAATATTATATAATTTATTTTTTTTCAATTTTATATTTACGCCTAAAGGCGTATACCTATTGACAATGAGCAGAATTAATCAGCTTTTAATCTAAAATTCTAATCTAATCGTTAACAATTGAAGATGCTGGCATATTCTTAGTCGTCCTCCCAAATCAATGAATGTGATTTACTCTTCATAACTTCCTTGTATTTCTGAATGCATCCATTACCCTGTTTATTTTTTAACATTTACCTAATCATATTAAGAAATTACTGTAGCACTATATGATTGCCACGTTTAAATTAAATGATTAACCTTTCAAATTACCATTTAGATTTCCTCAACTATCCAAGCGTTTCATTTTCTGACTGCCTGTGCATTTCATTTTCTGTCTTTCCTAACCTATCCGCGTGTTTCATTTTCGCCACAGATTTCAACTGTCCGCCCATTCTCTAACGCCCGATTTCTGTCCGCACGTTTTCTACAATTAAAACATCCCCTTTCGACGTTCTCAACCGCGAAATAGCGGTTGTGCTAGTAAATATTATATAGAAAACACATTTTCTTAACCATTAAACCCACTCAAACTATATATATATATATATATATTAAAAAATTAAAGAAATTTAAATTTAAATTATAAATAATTATCAATTTTTTTATTAAAATTATAATTTTAAAACATTAAATATTCATGATATTTTTTATAATTAAAATTATATAAAATTGTTTAATTTTCAACTCAGTTGATTTTTAAATTTTAGTTTTTTTATAATTTTATATTATGCAAAAGTATTTGGTTTAACAGTAGAGTCTTTATTAAAGTTACAATTTTAATCATCAACTGACATTTTTATACTAAAACTCTACCAATAACAATTCAGTCTTTATTGAAGTTACAGTTTTAATCATCAACTGACATTTTTATACTAAATCTTTACAAATAAGAATTGTATAGGATTTTGGTTGAACAGTCCAATCTTTATTGAAGTTAAATTTTAATCAACTACTGACATGACATTTTTTATACTAAATCTCTATAAATAACATTGTATAGGACTGTTTGATTTTTTGTCATGTACTGATGTTATCCACAATTTATTCATATGCAGGTAACATTTTTCAAATGTGGAGGAGTATCAGTAGGTGTGAGAATACATCACATTGTGGGAGATGGATATGCATGTTTAGATTTGATCAATAGTTGGGCTGCTGTAGCTCGTGGAACTAACATTACTCAACCACCCTATCTTGATAGACATATTTTGCATGCCAATAACATTCCAAATCCAAAGTTCCATCATATAGAATATGAACAACCTTTGCCACTGAATGAGAAAAGTGGTGTAATAAATGATAAGCAAAACTCAATTGGTATCTTTAAAATTACAAAAGCCCAGTTAAATAGCCTTAAAGCCAAGGCCACACAGAATGGGAATAAAGTAAAATACAGTAGTTATGAAGTGCTCTCAGGACACGTTTGGAGATGTGTTTGTAAAGCCGGAAACCTCAGTACAGATCAAGAAAGCAAAATGTATGTTCCTGTGGATAGTCGCAGTCGGCTCCTGCCGCCTCTTCCCCCTAATTATTTTGGAAATGCTATTTTTATCGCTTCGGCTATGGCTCTTGTAGGAGACCTGACCTCGAAGCCTATATGTTATGCTGCAAGTATAATTCACGAAGCTTTGGTCAGGATGAACGATGAATACCTGCGCTCTGCTGTAGACTATTTGGAATTACAGCCTGATTTGAATGCTTTAGTTCGAGGATCTCATACATTCAGGTCTCCTAATCTTTGCATCACAAGTTGGTCTCGACTGCCCATTCACGATGCAGACTTTGGTTGGGGAAAGCCAATATATATGGGTCCTGCCATTATTGCTTTCGAAAACTCAATTTGCATTTTGTCCAGTCCTGTCAATGATGGAAGTTTGACAGTAGCAATAAGGTTGCAGGCAGATCACATGGCCTGTTTTGAGAAATTGTTCTATCAACTCTTATGATATAAGAGTTATAATTAGGCTGGGTGACTTCTTTAGAATTATAATCAAATGTTAGGGAAGGTCAATATTCATGGACCTGTGATTATTGCTGGTGAGGACCACGTTTACGTTTTGTCTAGCCGTATTGAAGATGAAACTTGAAGGTGAAAATGTGAATTGTAACAAGTGCCTGCCTGACAATGAAATTATAGTTTGTGCTTTGTTTTTCTTTTTCCTTTGCATAATAAAGTTATTAATTCAATGAAATTATAGTTTGTGCTTTGCTTTTAATTCTTTCCATGTCATCTGATAACAGAGAACATCACTGCTAGAACTCATAGTTCATAGAATGTTGTTGCATGCAGAGAGATAGAATACAATACTAAACAGTCTCTTTTAGGAAAGAATAGAATGCACACTGTAAAAATAAACAGTTAACAAACCTTTGTCATTTCCATCTCCAAGAATAACAAACAACTTTATCCCTGGAGGGGCTGTAAGGCCAGGCTGTGCCGGGCTTGGAAGAAAATACCCAGCAAAACAGTTGCAGGAAACATATGTATAAGGAATACCATCTGCCTTGATTGCCCGATAGACTTTGGCTTTCAGCTCAAACACACTCTTCAAGGGCTCCAGTGCATGGGAGTTATGAACATCATTCCCGAACTCAGATGACAGAAAACTTTGCAAAAAGTCATCAATCCATTGAGTTAAGTCTAAAATTAAGGCAGAGGTATTAAATCCTTCGCCCCAAAGGATTTTTAGTAGAGGGTTTTAACAGCTTTCTGCACTACACTGATCAGGAATTTGATTCGGTGCTAGTATTGTGTGTATCTATCTATATATAGAGAGAGAGAATTAGTAGGTACCTTCACGATTCTGACTTCTTTAATAGCCTTAAAAATATTGAACTGTTTGGATAACTATTCTCCTGCTATTGTGAAGATTAGTACATCCACCTTCTTCACTGTCTCCACAAGGCTTGCATGATCCTCTATTGATGCCTGTTAAAAGAACATAAGACTATCGCATTGCAACAGAACGCAGTGAGATTTTAAGAAGCCTTGAAAGAGTCCAGAAGCTGGGCTTTCTCAGGCTTAGAAGAAGTCGTGGAGTCTCTGACGAGAGGGGAGGTGGGATGGCCGAGAGCATGACTGGGTTTGGCTACATGGTGACCAATGTAGCCTGTTGCTCCAATTATCAGAATCCTGTTGCTGCTTCCAGTTGAAATTCAACTGTATTGCTTTCTGCAAAATTCTTTGGAATTAGGTTCTTCAGTATTTTTTCCATTATCATAACCAATACAGAACAGCATAGTGCATAGCCTAGATGGTTTCGATTATATCATTAGTTTTCTATGAAAATATTATATTAGATGCACTAAATTAAATTAATTTAAGAGGTAGAGACACGTATCTTATAGCAGGTATGCATTGCTCCACAGGTACTCCGATGATCTAGTCCCACGCATGGCTCCACACTTAGTTCAATAAACTGGCCCCATGTAACTTGTTCACATTTAAGGACATTCAATCACACGTACAACATATGATGTATTTTATAGCCTCGCTAGTCTCTTACTCCGCTGGATATCTTACAGCCTCCCTAGTCTCTTACTCATGCTCTGCCTTGCCATGCATCCATGCATCACAGTTCCAGTAGTCTTCCCAGCTGTGGTCTATGTATGTTGGATTTGATGTACTGAAGGTGAAAGTTAACCCGTTTTCATCTCCTTGTATGTTAATAGGAAAAATCTCAGACATTCTCTGAAACCATTAATAATCATTAAATTATTAGTATATCCAGCCACATCTCTGGCATTCAAACATGCATCTTGAGCACTGGAAATTCTGATTCACAGTTTGAATGACCCATAGACCAGGTAGCCTGAAACTACAAAAGAGCTGATGAGTTGGACCTCGGGTTAATGGCATCCCATATGGAGGCTTCATCGTGGGGGAAGTCAATGGGGGAGTAATGGGTGCATTGCAATTCCCTCCAGTAATAATTTGCAAGCCCTTAGAGAATACAGTCGGTTGCTGTCATGACCTTCCAACTATGTAATCAAAGAACCATTTCCAGAGTGATAGGTGGCGGCAACAGCAGACCCGAAATATCAATTCCAGGTAATAGGAAAAATTATATTGACCCATTATTATATTTTATTGAG
>ML815518.1:126394-142325 GCA_009831015.1 Picea engelmannii
ATTCGCCGGAGAGTGTTGATGATCCTTAGAGGAAGCCTTTCCAGTGACATCCAGTAAACTGCCAATCCTTCTAAAACAGATTTTACCAGGATGAGACGGCCTCCAAGTGAAAGCCATTTATGGCACCAGCCTCCTATTTTTCTTTCATAAAGCTTTATAAGCCACTGCCAATCTGCTGGAGAAGAGGCACCAATCTTCAGCTGAAAACCGAGATAACTCAAACCTGCATTAAGATCAACAAAATTGTAAGGAAAGAGCTGTTTGTAAGATTGTAGTTCCTGCTCCGAGAGTCCCCAGTGATGGACAGAAGATTTTGAGAGATTTATAACAAGACCAGAAACCAAACTAAAGCGAGATAGCAGATCCTGAATAACCGACCACTCTGTAAGGTCAGCTTTAGTCATAAGAAGGAGATCGTCGACAAACATTAGATGGAGGATCCTAATGAATTTAGTAACGATGACGCCAGAAATTTTGTGTTCAGAGAAGCTTTTTTTGAGAAGGATGCTGAGAGTATCCATGATTAATATGAAGAGATAAGGGGAGAGGGGACAGCCCTGTCGGAGGCCCCTCTCACTTTTAAAGAAACTCGTGGGTTCTCCATTGATGATAACAGCGAAATTGGCACTAGTAACACATGCCAGGATCCAATTAGTCAACTTTATACCGAAGCCCACCGCATGTAGCACCATCCTAAGAAATCCCCAGTCAATGCTGTCAAAGGCTTTGTTGATGTCGAGCTTCATTATCAACGCTTTTTGATTCTTCTGCTTTATACTGTGGATACACTCGTGGGCGGTTCCGATAGCTTCCTGTATTCTTCTGCCTTTTAAGAAGCCGAGCTGCTCAGCCGATAAACTCCTGCCAAGAAAGGGCTTAATCCTGTTTGAAATTATTTTTGAAATTAGCTTGTATATGAGATTACAGAGGGATATCGGGCGAAAATCATTGAAGGAAAGTGGATTAGAGGTTTTCGGGATCAGGACCAGGAAAGTTGCATTAAGACAACCAGAGATTTTGCCCCTAATCCGAGAGTCTTCCACCATCCGAAGAAGATCCTCACCGACAAGGTCAAAGAAGAAAATAAAGAATTCGGAAGTCCAGCCATCCGGCCCCGGACTTCGCTCTCTTTTGAAGTGAAACAGGACGTCTTTTATTTCAGCAAGTGAAATAGGTTCATAAAGCTTGGATGCTTCAGCAGTGGAAATAAAATGGGGGAAGAGACCAGCAGTCTCTGCTTTTTCATGAAGAAATTGGTCGCTGGCGACTTTGAAGAGATTTTTGAAGTGAAAGATAGCTTCGGACTTTATCTCTTCTTGTCCCCGAATGGTCCCAATTCCAGATCTGTTGCTATTAATAGTCCAAATTGATTTTTTACTCCTATTGTAACTGGCCGTTTTGTGAAAAAACCTGGTATTGGAGTCCCCACTATGTAACCAAGTCGCCCGGCTGCGAAGCCTCCAGGCTTCTTCCTCCTGCCTCAGGATGTACGCTCTGTCTTTTTCTAGCTCTGATAGTCTAGCTGAATCGACCACTGAAGGAGGAGCTAATGAGGAAGAAATGAGGATTGCAGAGATCTCCGTCTCAAGACTC
The DNA here is from genome assembly GCA_009831015.1 of Picea engelmannii. Classification (NCBI taxonomy): domain Eukaryota; kingdom Viridiplantae; phylum Streptophyta; class Pinopsida; order Pinales; family Pinaceae; genus Picea; species Picea engelmannii. The sequence goes on from ML815518.1 coordinate 127,988, forward strand.
AATAAACGGGCCTTTTCCTCCTGTTTTGTTACCGAAAACCACATTTTTGTTTCAGATTTAATTGATTTGAGCTTCCAGGCTAGTCGCCTCTGCGGATTAGCTTCTGAATGAAAACGATGGTCATTCCAAACTTTATGAACCAGAGATATATAATCCGCGCGCTGTAACCAATGATGGTTGAACTTAAAAGGGATAGATCGGTGAGACGCCGGTAACAGGATCTTGAGAATGACAGGAGCGTGGTCGGACAGGAATGGATACTCGACCCACGAAGACGGAGCAGAAGAAGAAGACAGGAAGGACTTCGCAACAAAAAAACGATCCAATCTCCTTGCTATAGCCGCTCTGCCTGTGCGGCCGTTGCGCCAAGTAGGAGCCAAACAGGAAGGCTGGATGTCGATTAAATTGTTAGAATCAAAGAGAGATTTGTAGAAAGCTTCTGTAGGACCAGACATGAATGAGCCACCCCAATTTTCATCCGCTGTCAAGATGATATTAAGATCACCCCCGAGAATAAGATTCGGAGAGGAGAGCAGCCCACTGTCCGCCAGTAACTTCCAAAAAAATGGCTTATTTGTACAAGGGCCATAAACATTAATGAAAGCCAACTCTTGTCCAGTGGCTAAGAAGCAGCCTTTCAAAAGGATACCCCCACATGAAAGAAAGGATCTCAGCTCCAAGACGTCAGGATCCCAGGACACCAATAAACCGCCTGAGTTGCCCAGGGAACTAGCTGCAGCAGAGAACCACGAAGGACGAAATTGATGCACAAAATTTCTGGATAGGAGATCTGACGAAAGGGTCTCTTGAAGGAAGATGATGTCAGGCTTTGTAAGTTCCAACAGTCGCCGAAAGGAGGCACTCTTAAGGGGCCCTCCAATCCCTCGGATGTTAAGGGAAAGCACGATCATTACTTTGATCGAGCCAAGGCCTTCGTTGCTCTAAGGGCCTTTCCCTCCTGTGAAGGGAGGTCAGGAGTAGGAGTCTGAGTGCTGAGTAGCTCTTTTTTCTTTCTAGAACTTCTCGTCTGTAGAGGAGAGAGTTCTGTAGCGATGCCACGCGCCCATGAAAAAGATTTTTTATCACTATCTGAAGGTAACAATGAAGAGGATCCTGGCTCGGTGGCTGGAGAAACGAGTTCAGTTCCTCGGTACACTGGTAATAGAGGAAGGTTGAAAGGAGCAGATCCGGGAATAGCCAAGGAGTTCAAGTTTGCCAATATGCTCTCGTCATCATCCTCCGGTTGACTAAAGCCCGGAGGCAAAGACAAGGAGACTTCGGAGCTTTGGTGTAGAGGCAAATGAATATTATTCCCCAATAGAGCGGAAGAGGTCGGCTATGTCTGAGTGGCCGGGGAAGATGGGAGTAAGATGCTTGTGGAGCCAGAAGGATCTGAAGTTACTAAAGGAGCAGTCAAGGAATTAAGGCAGAGGTCTGAAGTGGAGTCGAGGGCACTTGGTGGAAGAGCGTCTCCAACAGAAGCGGAGCAAACTTCCCTGCTAGGACCCGTAAGCCAAGTAAACCTGGAGATGGAGAGCTTTTCCTCTTCAGTTAGAGATTTATAGAGAGAGGGGCAAATAGTAAACAAATTATGCAGCGGGTCAATGGACTGAACAGTAGGGGACTGGGTGGGAGGACCAATAGGGGAGTCCAGGAAGGCCAAAGACGGGTCAGGCTCCATAGGGTCAGGAGGATTAAGAAAAAGATCGCTCTCTTCAGTGAAAAAAGTAGTAGAATTACCTGGACAGTCACGGCGAAGGTGTCCCGTTTCCCGGCAAAGATTACATCGGAAGGGGATTCCGAGATAATCCAATTTCTGTGAGAGTTTACGACCTCTCCATTCAATCACCAAAGTTTCCGGCAAACTAGAGGTGATGTCTATCGCCACCAGCACTCTGCCCATCGTTCTCGAAAGACCGCTGTGCAACTTTTCGTCAAGTGAGATGAAAGTACCCAGAGAGTTTCCGATGGCTATCAAGGCTTCAGTATTCCAGAGAAACAAAGGTAGACCCGGAAGCAGAACCCAAAGATGTCTATGCTGGAAGTACTCCGTGTCCGGGTTGAAAGCAAGTCTCCATCGTTTAAGCATGAGACTGCCTCCTCCAATGACCCAAACAGATGAGAGCAGAAGCGAGGCGTCCTCCGGTGTTTTGCAGTGGAAAGAAAGCCATCCCTTTTGGAGAAACTGAATCTGTGGGGAATAACCCAGAACAGGAAACCATTTACACTTTATCCAGTCCTTCAACGAGAGAAGACTCAGGCTCTTGTAGGAAAAATGGCCCACCAAAGTGCAAGTAGACATTCTACAGAGCTCCTCTAAACCCACACCATCCCCCAGAACTAGACATTTAGCTTTCCTGACGGATTTCCACACTTTCCGGCCACTGGAAACACCACGATGAGAGAAGGGTTTAGAGACAGCAGGAGGAGGAGCTCCACCGGACCTAGGGGAAGAATAAAGTAGATCGGTCTGGAGACTGACCGGAACAGAAGAGACTGGCTTCTTAACAGGGATATTCGACCAAGGGGAAGAGGTTAAGTTGTCAGGAAGTGAAACAGAGACAGAGGGAAAGGTTGAACTGGAAGGAGTGGAGGGAAAAGGCTTTTGAGGAGTACCTAGAGAATCAAGTTTGTCGAAAAAACCCACTTGTTTCCAAATGATTTCATCGGAAGGGAGCATCAGTGGGTCCGTCAGAGAATCCATAATATAAAACTATGGAGGCTGGAAGAAAACCCGGAAGAAGACAAAAAACGCAAGGGGGACCGGAAGAGAACTGGGAGTGGAGGGAAACTCGATGCCAGGACGCAAAGGGACACAGAATCGAGAAAAGAATCAATAGGCAGAGTGTAGACAGTGTAACCAGGAGCTAAAGGGTCGGAAACAGGGTGAGAGTACCAAAAAGAACCTATCAGCTCAGAAAGTCCATTAACGCTTTGGAGACAAAACCTTTTTAAAGTAAATCTGTGCAGTAGAAAATCCTATAGCTTTAAGAAACCACCGAGAGGCCGGCCCCCACAACAATGAGAAACCTGTGAGGAACAAGGCACTGGCGCCAGATACTCTAGGCCGTCCGATATCAGTGAAAGTCGCAATGTCAGTGGGTCAGGAACGTTGAAGGAAAAGCTAAGTAAAGGGACATCCAAAAACAGTGAATATCAATAATGAAGGGCAAGAGAGCTGTCGGGAGGAATCTCCTGGATCGACTGGTTCGTTGTCCGCCATTTTTGCGTTCAAATTTTCAAAAGCTTCAATCCTCGTGAATCCCTTGCCTAGTAGTTAAAATTCAATCACCCATAAAGACATTACAAAGGATCATGTCTTCCAGCCCACGGGAGCTTCGGTGCGCTAATTGTTATTTTCTCATTCTTCGCCTTATTGCTGGCATTCACCTGACCGATGCAATTTAACAACTATTGCTTGTTTGATGTACTTTATGTACTGGATATGAATGTTGAATACTATGAATGTGTTTGTTGTTCTGTATGGACATTGGTGCAAAGGGGAGGGCTCTGCCACATGCCATGTTAATATTCAGCAGGCATGTTATGCAAGTGATAGCTTTCAAATATCCACAGGTCCTCTATGGAATGCCCAATCATCTCTATCCCAAATAAACAATTGTGGTGTCATGGTACAATCCTTTCCCCGCAGGGTTTTAGCATCATCATGGTGTTCTGGATTCACAAAGGGTTGTCTCCACATTCCACTACATTTTTTTTAAGGTACCAATCCCATCTACCCAATACAGTAATTTTTTATTTTTTGGTTTTCAATATCCATCTGTATGGTTGGCTGTGCTTTGATCAGATCGATGCCTATTTGTATGAATCTGGTCCACTACGTGTATTAGCTAAAGAAATTAAGGTGCAGCGGTAATTTCTTTATTTTTGGGTTTTCATCAATAAAAACGTAGTTGATTCAGTGGATAAAAGTCATGTGTGTTTTTTATTTTAATTAATTTATTCAAAATCCTGTGTTTTTATTTTTATTTTTATTAATTGTTAATATTTATAGCTTATAAATTAATTATGTTTTTAATTTTATTATTAATTTATATTTATTTTAATTTTAGTATTAATTTATATTTATTTTAATTTTAGTTAATTAATTATACAATTTTAAAATTTATTTTAAATTACTCAAATTTGAAATGAGTTTTTTTAATACTGTGTGTACATTTGAAATGAGTGTTTTATTAATTTAATATATTTTAATTAATTTAATGTGTATCCTGAATATTAATATGTTTATTTTAATTTTTGTTGATTATTAATTATGTTTATTTAATTTTAGTTGATTATTAATTTGTATTTTTTTATTGAATATTAATTTATATTTCTTCTATTTTAGTTAATTAATTGTGATTTATTTTAAATGTTGGTCTGTAATTGTCCATTTCATGTGTAAAAGATTATTATTAAATTATATTATTTTATTAATGTTAAAATTGATCTGAAACTTTGGGTTGCCACTTATAGAGAATTTGTGTCCCCCTTTATTTATTCTCCACAAATCTGCTGAGAGTTTCATCTTCCATTATTAATTATGTTTTTTTTAGTTTTAGTTGATTATGAATTTATATTTCTTTTAGTTTTAGTTAATTAATTATATAATTATAAGAAATTAATTCAACTACCAATTACAAATGTTTAATTTTACTCAATAAAAGAAAGAAAAAAAACATTTAGTTGAATTATTATTGTGTGCAATTTTATGTTAAGTATATTAAATTAAAGAAAAGTTGCAATTAATAATAAAAGAATTGATAAAGATATTATACATATGTGCAATATCTATGAAGTTAGATTTAATAAAATAGAATTTGGAAAATAGATTAGAAATCATTTGAGTATGTTATTATGAAATCTAATTAGAATGTTTTAATTATAAGTTAAATTTCAACTAGATTAGTGTAGATAAAGATATAATGGAATTGGTAAGAATGTTAAAAATTGTAAAATTTGTTAATTATAATGTTTATTTTGTAACTATTAAATCATTATAATGGTGAATTTTAAGATAGATTATTGGATATAATGAGATTCTTTGTGACATAATAATTTTTTAATTTTGAACTCTCATGTGCATACATTTCTTCAATAATCAATATGATGATTAACATCCATGGACATGGTGATTTAATATTGATGTTTGGTATTAAAATTTAAGGATTGAATAAATAAGTTTCACAAATAGTAATGGAATAATTTATAGTTTTATGTTTAAACTAATAGTGTAATGTGTTAGTTGAAAATAGTTGAAGAAACAATGTTTTTTATAATTGCAGCATCTATTTGAACTAATAATACATTGAAATTTAATTAGGAAAAACACATCCTTTAATTTTAATGTAATCATCACCTCCAATAAGTATTGGTACTAGGTAGGTATTTTATAGTTAAGTTTATAAAATAAAAATAATAATAAATTTATAATTCATAAGAAAAATAACCAATTTGTATTAACTAAGTTTAATAGATATATAATTTAATTATGAATGATGCTTTTGCAATATACATTATGAAATATTTGGTTAGATTGAAGTAAGTATTTACTATATAAATCATTTATTATCTTTTATATTTTATAATGGTATTGATGATTACATCATGGTTTTTTTAAATTAATATTAATTTATAAATTTTAATAAAGAAAACAAATTGTAAAATTAAATAATTTGAAAATAAATTTATTGGTTAATAATAGAAAAAAAAATGTTATATAATTTATTATGATTTAATATTTTATTTATATAATTGATAAAAATGAAAAAAACATCATCATAATGCAAGTTTTATATAATGAGTGAATTACAATACTTTACTATAAATATTGACAAAAATTTAGCTTAATGACAATTTTACTTTAGTTATGTAACAATTTCACATATGTCATTTTTATTAATAATTTTTATTAATAACTGAACTCTCTATTATTATCATATAATATAATATTTTTTCATTTATTTCTAATGATTTTTTATTTCTATATAAAAATAAGGAATTTATCAAGAAGAAATGTCTAGAATTGGCAGAGCTAAAAACATGGAAGACAAAAGTTGCTGATGCATTTAAATTGAAGCAAGATGATACAAAAATTGAAGAAAATATTGATTTTGAGGATGAGATTAATATTGAAGAGGAAGGTATTCCAAAAAAGAAAGGCAAGGGGGTAGCTCCGAAAATAACATTTAAATATGGATGGAAATTAATACACAAATGGCCATATCCTATAATAGGTTCAAATGGTGAAGAGCATATCCAGTGTTCATGATGTGTCAAATTGAAAGGAGATACGCCATATGCAAGAGAAGGTAGTAGTACAATCCAATTAGGTGGGTTAAATGTTCATGATGTATCTGAGGCTCATAAACTTCCAGTTCAACTCTTGGAGAGTGAATCAAGGCAATCATATTTACCCATCACAAAACATGTTGAACTCATGCTTGATATTGAGAAATCCAGAATAATCAGTGTGATGGAAACTATGTATTTTGTGGCTATAAATGATTTACCTTTAGAATTGTATAAAGACTTGTGTGACTTGCATAGGTAAAAGGGAACACCCAATATGCCTTTAACCAATGAATACTCTTCATATACTAATATTACATCTGGAAAAGAGTTTTTACTTGCAACAAAAATGGTTTATTGGAAAATATTGAAGGGAGAAATTTGCTCTAGTCCCTTTTATTCTATTCTAGTGTATGAAAGCACAAATAAAACAATGGAGCAACACCTTATTGTATATATTACATATCTAAGGGATGAGGGAAGAGGGACACGTGCAAAAAAATTTATTCGTCTTCTGAAAATCAAAGATAGTACTGCACAATCAATGTATGAATCCCTCTCAGGATTATTATCTAAAATGGATTTATCAAAATATAAAATGGTGGGATTTGGTTCAGATGGAGCTTCATATATCGGGGGTATTCATGAAGGTTTGGCTGCCAAGTTGCTTCGTGAAGTGCCTCATTTGTTATGCATTCATTATGTAGCACATCGTGAGGCACTAGCTATAACTGATGCTACAAATTATTTTCCTGAATTTAATTATATCGACAAGTTGGCCAATAAAGTATATTCTTGGTTGGGAAAATCTGCAAAGAGGCATGGAGAACTCAAAAGTTTAATGGACTTATTTCAAATTGATAAGTTACAGGTACTTCAAATTCATCAAATCTGTTGGCTTTCTAGGGGATAGGTGATGAACAGGCTTGTCAAAATTATGTCGTCATTATTACAAGAATGGAAACATGATAACAAAAAGATGTATGAAATGGGAACAATATTTCAAGTTCAGTTTTGTATTCATTTGCTGGAAGATGTTCTAACTGAACTAAATAAGTTAAGTCAACGATTTCAAGAGGAACATATTGATATAACATCTATTGATATGCAATTAGATGTTCTTATTGAATTTCTTCGTAGAAGATTCTTGCGAGATATGTTTGGAGAAGGTTCTCAACATGTTTCATATTTTTTGAAGAAATCAGAACATGGAAAATTGGAGTTTATTGATAATACAGGCGTTTCACATGTGCATATGTAAGATTCAAACCTATACCTAATTCACTTGGGTCAAGTACTATGGAAGATTGTGTTCACTTGGGTAAAGCATTTGTCCAAAAGTTGATTAATTGTCTCAATGACAGATTTACACATTTGTCAGTATTCAATGCAACAAAATTATTTAGTCCTCGTTCTTACTTTGAAAAAGAGAATGAAAGAGACTTTGAAAGAAAACGATGGTTGAGACGACTATGTGAAAAATTTGATATTGGAGACTCACCAATAATTGATACACAAAAATGTGAAGGTGAAATGGAAAGATTTACTATTACTCTACATCAGGCATATCCAAGGAAAAGCATGGTTGTCGCATGGGAACAATGTGGAGGAGAACCTGAGTGGTGTGAGTCTTACCCAAATTTAATGAAATAATGAAAAACTGTTCTTACTCTTCCTGCTAGCAGAGCGAGTTGTGAAAGAGGATTTTTTAAGTTGAATCGTATAAAAAATGATGATAGATCTAGACTTGGTCTAGAAACGTTAGACACTTTGATGTTTTTGTCTTTATCAACACCTCAAGAATTGCACGAGGTAGATTGGAACACAATTTATGAGACTTGGAGAGGAATGAAGGCATGACGACCTCTTTCCTCTTTCATTAAATGGAACAAGTTAAAGTGTCATGATACTTGATTCAATTTTGTAATCTCCAATATTTTTGAGTAATGCATTTAAACAAGTATTTTATATCAATATGCAAAAATATTATTATTATTATATGTATTTAATTAACAAAAATTGAAGTTGTGCCAAATTATTTGAATTTAATTTAATGATTAATATGTTATGATTGGAGAATAATAAGTTAAGAGTTGATTTTTTTTATAATGAATGGGTTATAAAATAATTATTTTATGGATGGAATTTTAATTGTTTTTTTATTTTTATATGAAAAGAATAATTTATCTTAACATGTAAATTTAGAAGGATTACAATAAAGTTAGCCCTTCAGTTTGAAATATAACGCTTCCCTTAAAATTTGATCCCTGGTCTCCCCTGAGGTAAGGGGAAATATTCCCTAAGAGAGCGGTTAGGCAACAAAGGAAAAGGTCTTTCATAAGCTCACGTAAAGTCTTGTTCGTTGCTTAACCTTAGCTCAAGATGTTGCGGGAAGGAAATAAAGGTGGTGTCAGATAAATGAGCTAGCTAAATCGAGGGAGGGAGGCAGGACGGGCAGGGAGGTTGCAAAAAAAGATTTTAGATATTTTCTTCTGTATTTAATCAATTCAAATTTTTTTGAATCAATTCAAATTTTTTTTGAATCAATTCAATTTTTTTTTTTTGAATGATTGATATTTTCTTTTCATAATTTTTTTTCTTTCCTTGTAGTTTTTCACAGCCATCTTGCATGGACCATGTATACACAATAAATCCATGTAATATACAATATAGTGAGTTACCACCTCAATATCTAATACGAGGATATGTAATTGAATATAATGAATAGTGAGTTACCACAATTGTGCCTTGCTCTTTCCTTCCATTAATAGGCCATGCTTCTTGGTCTGGTAAGATTCCAACAGAACAATGTGAAGGATTCCGATTCCGTGGGGATAATGTAATTTAACAGTGGTTGGATTCCGATTCAGTGGGGATAATGTAATGTAACAGAGGTTTAACTTTATAATGTAGTGATAGCATGTGAAAGATTTTGATTCTGTGGGGATAATAATGTAATGATGGGTGGTAATGTTAATGAGGTGGCTAGGCAAGGTAAGGTTCTGGCCTATGCAGTGTGGTCAAGCCTCCTTTGCAACATCTTTTGGAGTACAATGTCAGAGCCTCCTTTGCAACATCTTTTAGATACAATGTCAAGCCTACAAAATGACCATCATTAAACAATTTGGTTTTCTTAAATATGTATTTTTTTAATTAATTTGTTTTTCCTAAAACAAAATAGTTTTGATAATTGTGAAAAAAAAATGATTAGAAAATTTGTTTTTCTAAAATTTATTTTGGTTCTGGTTCACTAATACGATTGTAGGCCGATTTGTAATGAAGATGGAGAATGGTGAATTGTAATAGAACCAATACGATTGTAGGCCGATTTGTAATGAAGATGGAGAATGGTGAATTGTAATATGATTGCAGTAGATCATATTTATGACCGGTTTTAGAAATTATTATTAGTTGCCAAGATTCCTTTAGAATTATTTTATGAATTTTAATGATATAACAATTATTATTAGTTGATAAGAGTCTTTTAGAATTGTATTAAAATGAAGCGTAACAATTTTTAAAATATAAGATAAATAAATTATGAGATTGTTATTTTTTTAAATAAAAAATTATAAATTTAATTAAAATTTTTAAAAAATAAGAAAAATAAATTATGAGATTGTTATTGTTCTTGAAATAAAAGATGATACAAATTTGGTTAAGTGTCAAAAGAGATTATTGAAGATGGATATAGGCAAAAGGGAATATTTAAGATGAATATCTAGGATGGTTGTAATTTCAGTAATACTCAGAACTCAAAGATTATATGTAAATATGGATAGGTAAAAATATAAATTTGATTATTACTAAATAAAAATATAATTTTAATTATTCTTAAAGATATCCATTTTATAGTCTTTTTATTTATACCTAAATTTAATATTTTTATTTTTATAATAATAATATATAACATTATTATTATTTACTATAAATATTATTTTTTTTAAAGTTACTATAAATATTTTCTTCATACAATGTTAATAGTACTCCTCTAAATATTTTTTTCATACAATGTTAATACTACTTAATTGGAGTCTATGAAGATAAATATTACACAAAAATTCAATCATCCACTTAATACCAATGTAGAGGAAAAAAGAAAATTAAGGTATTATAAAGATGTAATCAACCCTAATCTAGAAGATCAAAATTATCTATTTGTTTTTGTCAAGCTTAAAGAAAAAAATAAACATTGCTAAGATAAGAAGCTCCATACAATTCTTAAAACGCCATGGGATGAAAGAGTGTGTCACCTTTGTGACACTAAAAAGGTTGAAGATGAAAATCACTTTCTCTTAGATTGTCCAATCTATATCCATATTAGATCTCATTTTCAAAATATTTATCACACTACCAACCTTCCTAACCTCTTATCTCAACAAAAGTATGGTGATCTTGGAAAGCTTCTCTTAATGATTTTCGAGCACAAAAACAAAATTCTAAAGAATCACAAGTAATCACTTATCCTCTTAAAGTCGGATAGACCAATTCGGTCATAGTGGATGTTAATCATCGTCATCATCATCATTATCACATATGAATATAAGTTTGTCACAATTGTTCAAGTATCCACTTAATACCAACATGGATGTAAAGTGGTAACAACACTAATATAAAGTGGTTTGATAGAAATGTTGTTTACATTATATATTTGTTCTTTTTATTTTATGGGAAATAATTGAATTTTTTTTTTTTTAAATGATATTTGTTCATCTATTTTGTTCCCTAATGAGTACATTTAAATTGAGAAATAATTAAGAAAAATTGTTTTGAAAAATCTATATGTTATAAAAATATTATTTATATTAAATTTTTATAGTTTGTTTTCTAATGAATATAATATAGATTTAAATTGAAAAATAATTAAGAAAAATTGTTTTGAAAAATCCATATATTATATAAATAATTTGTAAAAATATTATTTATATTAAATTTTTGTAATTTGTTTCATACATGTTAGAAAATGTTTACATTAATTTTTTTTTGTTCTTCATTTAAAGATTTAAATTTTACAATGTTTGTAAACCTTTCACATTTTCAATATATATATAAAAGAATAATACTTGTTCTTGAAATGGGAGGGATCGTTTCTTGCAATTTATTTTCAACCTGCAACCATTTTATCTCTGCTGCAACGATCAAAATATCAATCTGTAGTCATTAATACTGTCATCCCTTGCAAGCAATAGGCTTTGAAAATAAAGAAGAAGAACGATGTAAGGCCTAGATAAAAGAAAGAAAATAGCTTTACCGGATGTTATCACGACTGATTTTTTTAAGGCTCCCCACCTTTATACGCTATGAAAAAAATTTGTTTTCCTATTAAAAAAAAATTATAATCTCAGTGACGATTTTGACTCATAAAAATCCAGCATGATCAAAGTTCAATAAATAGTTGAACATTGCCAAAGGTTTTGCAAATTAACCCTAAACTTGGAAATTTTGTTGGAAGCATGGAGCAATAAAAAAAACTCTCCGCTTTCTTATTTCAGCCTATTCAACTGCCCCTTACAAACTGTAACAAAAATCATTGTACAACTGACAGCCCTTTCATAATTGAACCGTTTGTGCTTATAGTTATCCGGAGCAATACCTACAAACATTTGACATCCAGTTTTTTTCTCAAAGCTTTAAAGTCACAGTAAGCTTAAAACTCACAGGTCCTTTTTCTCAAAGCTTCGGAGCCACAGTAACCCTTAAACTCAGAGGGCTTTTTTTCGCAAAGCTTTGGAGCCACACCGTTGGAAAAAATGACAACATTGACATTTTCAAGGTTTTCAACAAAATCCATGTCGCTTAAAAATTCCAAGTTCTAATAAAAGAATGTACACGATGTATAATTTTTATCCTTTTATCTTCTATCAAGGTTATAAGAATAATGATATTTTTTCCCCTTGTTTTAAATCTTCAAACTCATTGACCTTAAAGCCAAATTACAATAATTAAAAGATTGATTTAATGACTTATATGGGTGACAAAACTTATTGATTTTAAAGCCTAATTACAGTAATTAAAAGCTTGATAAAGGTTAAAAATTAATGATATATATGGGTGACAAAAAATAATAATAAGAATTTATCTATCAAGTTAATAGTGATACCTTTTTTTCCCTTGTTTTAAATCTTCAAACTCATTGACTTTAAAGCAGAATTACAATAATTATAAACTCGTTAAAAATCAATGACTTATATGGGTGAAAAAAAATAATGAGTAGAATTTATTATTAATAATATTTATAAGTATTATTAAAAATGTAAGAAAATATATAAAATAAATTAAATATGGTAAAAAAATTATATTTGAAAAAAAATCAAATGAAAAAAAAAATTAACATTTATACAATTTAATCTCCGGATGGGTGTCAGTGCAGTCATCGTGGCAAGAGGAGGACGGAGGTACCAGCCACCGCGGCATGGAGCCACGTGATGGGCTTGTGCCACAGCCCACCACCCTCCCCGAAGTTTAAATGCCCTTTATGGCGATACAAGGGGGCATTTACGCAATCCTTTCCCCTTCGCGGTGAATTTGAATGGTCTGGCTCACCATGTTTGTCATTCACTACCGCTTTCTGTCCGCAGGGCTCATCCCTTCGCAGCATAGGCTGGACTCTGCTCCTGTCCACTGGATCGAGGTAATCCCTGCCATACTCCTCCACCAGGCGGCCTTAGTTTCTTCTGCCAGTCGCACTGGGCATCCAATGACTCGACCAAGGGGAAGACCGAGGTGAGGTGCTCCATGGAAGCCTCGACGCCCTTCGATCACACCTCCTGACTCGACCTCTACTGATTCCTCCCCTCGCCATCAGTCTGAGTCTACTCCTTTTTCATTGCGAGTTCTACAGTTCAACTCCATGGCCATAATCCCCCGAACGCCAATTTCACTCCTGTGGCTTTCTCCAGACCCCCCGACGAATACCCCTGACCCCATGCCATTCCTTGACCCTCTAGGTAACCGGGGCTGCGGCCCTTCTCTTCAGGATGAGCCCAAGAGGGCAGGACACCATTTCCCTGACTCCTTTGATAGGGCGCATTTCAGAGATCGCCTATCTGTACTGCACGACCTGGTATTTGAACTCAGGCAGGAGGTGGCGGACCTTCATTTTCGCCTACAGGCTACGGACACAAAGGTGGCAAGATTTCTTAAAATCCTCTCATCCATGCATGAGGCTCTATTCTCGGATCCGGTCGAAACCAGTCCTATGGAGGACCCCACAGCTGCTAAAGGTGAGGATCGACAGAAAGTGCAGAGCCCAGCAGAACTGGACCGGGAGAAGGAAGAGCGAGAGGGCGACACCGAGGGAGCTGCGTGCAACGAGGAAGATGGAAATCAATGGGTAGACGAGGCGACGTATATCGAGGAAGAGCCTTGGCCAGGAGACCTCCACGCCACGTGGTCAGGCTATCTGCCAGGTGTTTAAGTCTTTAGTGTTTGTCAAGTCCAGTCAGGATATAAGTCTTAGATAAAAAACAGTTTGAATACTGTCTTTTTACTAGCTTAGCATATGACTTGTTCGACTCGTGGGTTAGATGGGCTGGCTGGACTGGTTTCCCCATGGCTGGGGCAGTCCAGTAACTGCAGCTCGGTCATCTTTGTATTTTTCTACTTTGTTTTCTAAGGCTCTTAATATACATACACTTCTTATTTACAAAAAAAAAAACATTTATACAATTTAAAATATATATAATGAGGGTGAGGGTGGGGGTGGGGCTAGGGAGGGAGGGGCATTAATAGGAAAAATATATATTTTCCTATTAATGCCCCCCGCCCCTCACCCACCCTCATTATATAATGAGGGTGGGGGGCGCCGGGGGGGGAATTAATAGGAAAATATATATAATGAGGGTGGTGGGGGGGCATCAATAGGAAAATATATATAATGAGGGTGGTGGGGGGGCATTAATAGGAAAATATATATTTTCCTATTAATGCCCCCACCCCACCCTCATATACACTCATATATGAGGGTGGGAGGGGGCATTAATAGGAAAATATATATTTTCTAATGCCCCCCCCACCCTCATATATGAGGGTGGGGGGGGAGTTG
>ML815519.1:0-19286 GCA_009831015.1 Picea engelmannii
AATGATTGTGGTAGTGATAGTTTTTTCTACACTTATATTTTAAGGCGACAAGACATGACAAGGAATGAGGGTTGTAGCCTCCTTCCGGTTGGTGCCAAAGAACACAGGGATTTGGAGCTTCATTAAGGTTGGAGCCTGTGAATCATGGTTTTGTAGCCTCTTGGTTGGAGCTATATAATTCAGGGAGTTGTATATTCATTTATATTGGAGCCTGTAAATAGGGGGTTGTAGCCTCCTCCCAGTTGCAACTGGAGAAATGGGAAGTTGGCGCTTCCAATGAATGTAATCTTTGATCTATAAGAAAGTATTCCATGGTTTTATCCCATTTGGGTTTCCACATAAACTCTGGTGGACTGTGTATTTGATGTGATGTTGTTGATATGATGTTTCTCATGTTTATATGCTCATGATATACTAATGATACATTGATTATATACTGCTGATAAAAGTTGGCATTTATATATTGTGGTTAAAATTGGTAAAAGTGCTCATACTAATTCATGCCCCCTCTCAGTATTCCAACAATTGGTATCAAAGCAAGTCCTTCAAGAAATAATTTTAACCACTAGAAGGAATATCATGGAGTATGATGAGATTAGAGCACCATAGTTTGATTTTCAGAATGGTATGAGCTATATGATGTGGAGAAACAAGATGAAATCATTTTTAGTAGAATAGAGATATGGTGTTTGGTACTCAGTTGTTATAGGATACACCGCTACAAAGAGATCGAAGACTGCAACCAAGAAGGAATCGAAAAGAAAAAACAAAATAGAAATGGATTTGATCTAGGAAGGATTACCTGATCCGATAAGAGAAAAAGGTTGGAAAATGTTCATCAGCTAAATAAATTTGGGATAAGCTACATAATCTCTATTCCAAGGAATATTCCATCACAGAGTGAGATCCTACTAAATAAAGTGTAGGTACAGAACAAGAAGAAAGATGTTCATCATGTTAGACAGATTCAGAAGAAGAATATTATGAAGAAGGCATAGTAAATCATCTTGAAGTAGAATTTAATCAAGAAGAGAGAAGACTTGAAAATGAAATTGTCTCCTTGAAAATCCAACTTGAAGAAGCAAAGAGAACATAAGAACTCATGAACATTTATATGATGAAGAAAGAAGAAGAAGTTGAGAAGCTTAAAGAAGAAGTTGTCACATTGAGAGTTAAAATCATCAAATTAAGCAAGAGCTTTGAAGAGAGAGAAATATCCACATCATCATCAATAGAGAATGTTGAATATAAGCACTCCAGGTTGCCAGAAAAGAAGAATGAAGAAAAGTTTAAGATTTATGCAGAATTACTCAAAGGAAGAAATCATGGTCAACCGGAATCAAAGAAAAATGATAGAGATACATCTTCAAGAAGACCCTCTAGTTTCAAGCAACAAAGAAGCTTCAATCATAATGAAGGAATCAACAAAAAAGAAGAATGTAATTGGAGAAGGTAGGAATTCATAAGGACTGCATCACATAGAACATCATTCACTCCCAGGTATGTAAATTTCTTTAAGGTCATTGTTTTAACAGTACTAACTTTGGACATAAAGTTGTAAATTGCATGGCTTATGGAAGAAATGTTCAAGCAATAAATGTTTATGTGGCTCTAGATAACATTGGATGTTACAAATTCCACAATTATGGTCACATTGCTCATGATTGTAGAATCATGATGGATACTTCTATAAAAGATAAAATTGATATCATATATAAGAAATTTTAGAAAAGAAGACAAGAATAGGTAAAAGAAGAGCAGATGAATAAAGGACACCTAGAAGTCATACTCTCATGATTGGAAATAGTAAGATATCAAGAAAAATCTACACATAAAAAGGAAGATGTTAGATATAAGAAGGTTTGGAGAATAAATGAAAGACAGGAAGAGTAGGTTAATAAAGAACAGGTCCTAGAGATTGCAGTATTTTTAGTAGTGCGAGAAAGAAAAGAAGAGTAGGTGAATAAAGAACATGTCCCATAGATCACAAGATTTACAGTAGTGTGATAAAGAAAAGAAGAGAAGGTGAATAAATAACAAGCCAAGGATATTGTACTTTCAAGAATTGTAGTGCAATATCATAATGAATCCATAGGGAAAGAGGAAGAAGTCATATTTTAGAGAGATGATGAATCTATAGATGAAGAGGAAGATTACTCTGCATTAGGGCAGACTCCTCCATTGTTTTGAACCATTAGGCTTGGAGACTCCCAGTAAAAATGAATATTGAACAACGAGGTCTATGCAGTAGCTACTGTAGATCAAAGAACCATCCTTCGATCAATTCGAAGTATTTGCAGAGACAAATTTAGAGAAATCATAAAGCATAAGTACAAAATGACATATTGATTGATTGAGAAGCAGTGTTCCCGTGTAGATTTCAAAGGAATATCATCGACACACTTTCTAGGAAAGGATATATTCATACGGGTTCAAGGATGTATTTCATATCAGTGGACATAGTTTATTCAGTTTGAAAAATAGGAATATGTGATGATCAGTTACAACAAAAAATCCTTCATGATAGTACAATGACATATAGGTCAACATTGTGGACAATTGAGTAGCAGATTTATGGACAATTTATGACATATGGATATATGTTGATTTATGATATCATTGGAAGGTCTAGAGAGATATATGATAGAGCATATTTACAATTGAAATAAGTGGAATCAATGGGAAAGTGGAATTAGTTGGTCACAATAAGACAAGCAGTGAAAAGCATAGAAGAACAAGGAAAGATAAACTTTCAGTAGAAGCTATGTCATCAGAGGGACATTGTTGAGAAACATTATCATTAATGTCTAAACAGTAAAAATGACAGGTCACTTGAAGTCAAGAAATTTTGAATGTTTTTTATATATATCAGAGAATTACATGAGGAAGCACCAATGGAAAATGAGCAGGACTGGAAGACAGGAAGGGAAACATACACAGGAAGTCCCGTATTGTTCGACATCTTGCAGATAAGTAAAGGGAAGAGAAATCATCATAGAAATAAATCAAGAAATAAATATTAGAAGCATGTAGATAGATATAGATAAAAAGAGAAAGAGTAAAGCACATGAAGTCAAAGAAGGATTGTTTAGAGAAGGTATACTTTCAGGGGGAGTCACTCCTTTCTATCAAAAGAGAATAGGAATGGGGGAAGCAACTTGAGGAAAAAAATAAGTGAAGAGAAATAACAGATGCAAGAATATAGGGGGAGAAACCCCAAGGAGAGATACCCTTTGATATTAATGTCAAAGAGGGAAAGAGATAAACATTGATGAGGAGAAATGGTCACAAGGGGAGCATGAGTGTTTCCATCAATGACAAAGGGGGATATTTTTGGACAGTTGGTTGTCATTGATGTCAACAGTTAGAGTGTTTGAGATACCCCATAGTTGTGATCAATATTGATGGTAAGTTAGTTGTCATTGATGCCAACAAGAGTGGTTGATGTCAACAAGTGTGATGGGTGCATTTGAAGAAGCCTATAATAAGACCCAAAGGTGTGGTCGTGAGACCCAAATTTGTTTGAGGAATAAGGACTCAGAGGACAATGCAAGTGCAAGTAACTCACTCATGGATGGATATTCCTCATCATGCCATTTATGGTGATAGTTGGTACGCCACGTAGTTCCTCACGGTTGAGGAATTATGGCCTTGTGAAGTTAGGAGCCTTGAAGAATGGTCAAGAAGTCCCTAGTTGGTTGCAAGTATTTAATGAAAGGGTTAAGTGCTTGTAACAAGAAACCCCTAAAGTAAGGAAAGAGGTTTCTTATAAAAAGTATAAATACACCTCAAGGAGTCTCTCATAAGTATATTAACACACACATTCTATTGAATATCTCTAAGTGAATAAGTAATATTGTTTATCTTTTATTGGTAAATTTGAGGTAACAAGTCTGAGGTTGTGAAGGAAGATCGAAGGTGAAAGTCTCAGAGTTCCAAAAAATGTGAGTAACCATAGTTTTTGAGGTATCCGCGGGTTACAGGTCACTAGGGTGTGGATGCACATAGGTTGTAGTGGAGGAAAGCGAATATATCTGTGGGAAGTAGAGGAGCAAGTCGCATATCTGTGAAAAAGCTTGTGAAAGATTGATAAGTGATGCTTGTACGAGGTTTTTGATACCTAGGTGGGTTTACTCATTTGTTATTTGATGCAACAAGGTGTCTACAGGATCAAAGGTATGCTTATGCCTTATTTTTAAGGATTATGCTTATGTTTTTATGGTACATGATTGCTTATGTGTTAGTGATTGTGCATGGTACACCTTGGTGATGGTATGATACTTTGTTAGAGGCAGATATTGGATAGTTGGCATATGGTTTGTTGTATGGTATATGAGTGATATGTAACATGTTTGATGGTATCTATTGGTACATAGTTTATGGATGTTAGCATAGTCTTAATACACATGGTTTGAGGTACATCTTGGTTACATGTTGATGGTATTGCTTTTGGTATATTGTTGAGGCATTGGTATATGTATGAGGCACATCTTTTGTGCATGGTGTAAGGAACATTATTGGTACATGTATGAGGTGCATGTCTTGGTGATATTGGTACATGTTGAGATACAACTTAGTGATTTTATGGTACATTGATTAGTATCACATCTTGGCTATATTGGTATCTTTGTATTGAGGTTATATTGGTTATGATTAAGGCACTTCATTGATGATATCATATTATTGAGTGATATGGTTGATCCAAATTTATGAGCAGAACGAAATGAAACCATAGATTTATAATATTAACATAGATACATAGTGAACAATAATAAAGATACAATAAAAATTGATTTCTATTAAATAAGAAATATGTTGAAAACTGTAAAATGCAGACTGAAAACAAGCTTGCTAGAATGGTGGCATCTTATCTCTGAGAAGAGATGTGATGGCTACACTCATTCACAAGAAAATGAGTACAATGAGGCTTTGAAGTAATTTTTACAATAAACATGAATTCCAAAACCCTATAAATCCAAAAACCTAACCCTAGGAGATGAAGCACCAAAATTCATGTGGGCCCCGTTGGGGTAAGTTAGTACATCAACTTCTCGAGGTCATAACATTTGCATACGATCTCCTTTTAGGGCACACGATACCTTGTTGGAAAGGTATTGATGAGGATATTCATTTATGGGGCTCAATCAAAGCATTCATCCATATTTAAGGTGCCCGATCGTGAAAAATCATCGTTTGGGCCCTCAAAATGGCCCCAAAAGTTCATGAACCGAAAAAATGCTAAAAATAGTAAGTTTCCAAAAAAAATGTTTTGATACAGTTGGACAAGGTGGGTGGCCACCAAGATCCTCCTGGACCAATGGTATATGGTTGATATACATTGTTGGTACATGGTATGGTACAAGTGTTGATGTACATGGTTGATAGTTGAGGTACATGGTATAGGTGTTGGTGCATGGTTGATGCACTTGTTGTGCTACAGGTGTTGGTGCATGGTTGATGCACTTGTTTTGGTACAGGTTGTGGTACATGGTTGATTCTTGGTATGGTACAATTTTATGGTTTGGTACATGCTTGAGACACATATCTTGTGATGGTATGTTGGTGATATTGGTACATGCTTGGTAGAGGCATTTGTTGGTGATGTTGGAAATCTAGTTGAGAAGTGTCCTTGGTATATGATCCATGTGAGAGGATGTGTTAGAGTATTGGTGACAATAATAGGTTGGATAGGTTGGATACAGTGACAGGTTGGATTTTAGTGACATGGATAGTGAATGGTTACAGGTTGATGTGATAATGGTCGTGATAGTGACAGTGGAAGTGACAGTAGCAATGATTGTGCTAGTGACATTTTGGTCTACACTTATATTTCAGGGTGTAAAGATAGGGCAAGGAAAGGGGTTTGTAGCCTCCTTCCGGTTGGTTCCATAGAAAACAGGGATTTGAATCTTCCTTCAGGTTGGAGCCTGAGAATCAGGGGGTTGTAGCCTCCTTCTTTTAGGAACCAGAGAATTCAAGGAGTTGTATCTTCCTTCAGCTTGGAGCCTATAAATAGGGGGTTGTATCCTCCTTCTAGTTGTAGCTGGAGAATTGAGAATTTGATGCTTCCAATGAATGTAATCTTTGATATATAATAAATCATTCTGTTGTTTTCTCCAATTTGGGGTTCCATGTAAAATTTTTGATCCATATTTTATGAGAAGAACAAAATGAATACAAATTATTAAAAAAATATTAACACGGAATAATAGAGATACAGTAAAACTAGTTTTCTATTCAATAAGGAAATAAGATGAAACTGTAAAATGCAGCAGAAAACAAGCTTGCTGGAATGGTGGTGGCTTATCTTTGAGAAGAGATGTCATGACTACGCTCATTCGCAAGAAGATAATTACAATGAGGCTTTGAAGTCCTTTTTACAATAAACAGGAATGTCAAAAACCCTATACATCCAAAAACCTAACCCTAGGAGATGAAGCGCCAAAAGTCATGTGGGCCTCGTTTGGGTAAGTTAGTACATCAACTTCCCGGGGTTGTAACTTTTGCATACGATCTTCGTTTTAGGTGCATGATAGCCTGTTGGAAAGGTCTAATCAAGAAGAAACATTTTTGACTGTCTAAGATTAGTTCCTTTGGCAATCACCTGGGCCCCAAATCCCCAAAAAACGTCGTTTAGGGCCTCAAAACGGCCCTGAAAGTTTCAAACCCGAAAAACTGCCGAAACGTTGCGAAGGTGGAAAATTATTTTTCAAGCCAGTGGAATAGGTGGGTGGCCATCGATATTGATCTAGGAGGCTCCCCAAGCTCAGAAAATGCTCAAAAATCAAAGTTCTTGGAATTGGATGAAACTAATTCCATTGCGACCAACTCGTCACGTTGACTCTGACAATATCTTTACTTTCTCAAACGGATGTTGTATGCGAGAGTTATCGTACTCTAACCATTTTCTCAAATAGTTAAAAAGTCAAAGAACTAGCAAAAAGTCAATGCTGACGTCATCATGACGACAGCATGACATCACCAATGACACCTCATGATGCAGACTTGGACCAATGGCAGTGTGACATGTGGCAACAGTTGACTGGGAAGATGTTGATGGAAGATCCACTCAGAGGTTGACATGTGGCACTTTGTTGGAAAATGAAGAAGTGCCACGTGGCCCAGACATGGGCTGCCACGTGGCACCCAGTCAGGGTTGAATGACAAGTGTTAAAAGTGTTTGGGGGTCCATCTGTTTTGAACCCAAGACCACCCACCAAGACAAGCGCCTTGAGGAGAGCACTAACACCAACATGCCCCACATGTCTCTTGTTAAATGATATGCATTTAATTTTATTTAAATTGTAATATATTACTATGTGGGCGGAAGGGGGCTGGGGCTAAGCCCCAACCTATGGTTTTATGGTGTTATGTGACCCTGTTTGGGGTCGCGCGCCCATCCATTGGGGTCTCAGCCCATATATTGCTGGAAAGTGGTTTTTTAAACCATATATTAATGATTTTTTGGGATTTGTGACTGATATTTAGTCGAGAAAATGGATTTTTGAGGATTTTGAGGCCATTTGAAGGGGGATTTGATCCCAAAAAGAGGCCACATCTTGAGGGAAGTTGGGATTCTTTATTTGAGCCTTAAAAAATATAAAAACTAGGTCTTTTGAAGCCTTGAGGAGACTTTTTGATGCAGGGTTTTGAAGGAACAGTTTGTAAATTTTGGCCTTTTCTCACGTTGTTGAGAGGATTTTGATGGTGCATGCATGAATCTGAGCAAGGAGGTCTTTCACAGTAGACATGAAGCATGTAATGTAACAACAAAGAGAATTGTAAGAGAACTTTGAGCATTTTAAAGAGTAATAAAGAGGTCCTCCACTTGGAAGCAGGCCTGGAGACGTAGCTAACGATTGGTGAACTCCGTTATCAACCTCTTGTCTCTATTTCTCTTTCTGTTTTGTTGTTCTATTCTCTTCATTTGCAGCATGGATATTAATGGATGATCTCTGTATTCATTAATAAACATCAAGTAAAAGTCACATTTGATATTCTGCAAACAAGATAATAAGTTTATGTATTTCGCATTCTTAACGATCCGATGCAAAAAGTACAGTAAACTAACTTGCAAATTTATCAGTAATACCTTCGTTTTTGGATCAAGTTTATGGTATCATAGAATTTGGTTTTGAAGTTTTGACAGGAATTCCAAGCATTGGATGCTCACGAGAGAAAAACTCAAGCAAGGAGAAGGCCAACTTGAGGCTCTTGACACAGAGATTCAAAGGAGATAGCACAAGAAAGAGATGTCTTCACCAAGAAAATTGGGTCCCTACAAAACTGAAGATGATTTCGTCGAGGCCTTTAAATTGATGCAATCCATGGTAGAGGAGCTTTATCATGAAAGAGGGCAATGAAGGCTTCGAGGCAATAAAGAAGGTGAATCTTCGATAAGAGCAGAAGGAGGAGTTGGAGGTGGTGAACCTTCATAACCTTCTTCTCCTTCATCCTCATCATCTAATAATGAAGCAAGTGTACATTCCTCCAAGGATAAGCAAAAAACTCATCATTCTTTTGATATGTCGTTATTAAAGTTAGATGTAAAGTTTCAATTACCCACTTATGATGGTGAATTAGATGTAGAAAAGATAGATAATTGGGTGAGACAATTAGAGGTCTATTGCAGGATACAAAATATTGTGGATGATGAAACTAAGATCCAACTAGCAAGTCTCAAATTGGGAGGCACAACTCTCATATGGTGGGAAAGMAGAACTAGAGATGATCTTAAGAAAAGTGGTAAAACAATCTCTTCCTRGAATGATTTTGTTATTGCATTAAAACAACAGTTTTACCCTTTGGCTTACATGAAACAAGAAATGATGAATTGACAATGTTTAAGGCAATCAAAAGGTCAAAGTGTACAAGAATATACTCATATATTTTGTAAGAAAGATTTAAATTTGGGTATTCCATTATATACACAAGAGACACTCCTAAAATATATCGGTGGTTTACATTCTTATCTTAAGAACACTATTCTTATGCTAAATCCTTCTAACTTTGATGAAGTATGTGTACAAGCTATTCACATTGAATCAAGTAAATGGAATGTTGGTGATAGTGTTTCTACAGATACTCGGAAAAGAAAGGACGCGGGGAAAAGGAAAGAGAAGAAGAAAGCCACAACAAGAAAGGAGAAGCCAAGGATCGTTGTTGGGTCTTACATCCTGACTTGAAGCCAAAGAAGTATGCCAACTCGGGAAGGAAGAATACCACAACTGCGACAATTCAAGTGGATCTTGGATCAGATTCCGGTGATGAGACGCAGGTTGTAGCTATGGGAATCCGAGGTATAAATTTTGTTGCAAGTTCTAGCTCTTCTAGTTCAGTTGATGTAAATGATGAGTGTAAAAGGAATGAACTTTTCCACATAAGGGTTATAACACATAATGTTAAATTTGATACTCTTGTAGACAGTTGATCACAAGCCAATCTAATTAGTGAAGATGTTGTGAATAACTTGGGACTTGAAACTAAGTCACATCCTAAACCATATCCGTTGGGATGGATATCTAGTGATAAAAATTTACAAGTAACCAAGCAATGTAAAATCAAGTTTGCAATCACTTCTAATTATGTTGATGATGTAGAGCTTGATATTGTGCCACTGGACATATGCGGAATTGTATTGGGAAGCCCATACCTTTATGATAGGAAAGCCATATTCTACATGGAGGAAAATAAATATTTCTTCAAGAAGGATGGGAAGGAGTACATTGTTCATGCTCATCGCATGAAGACTGACAGGTCTTTTGCAACTACAAGGTAGTTAAAAAGAATGCTAAATGCAAGAATTTTTTTAACACTTATGTCTGTAAAAAAACATGAAGTTAGTGATGCTAAACATGAGATGATTCCATATGTTTCAAATAGTCATGAAGTGTCACCGGAGGTACAACATAAGGTTCAGCTACATAATTTGATTATTGTTCCTGTTCAAAAGGGGAAGCATGTTTTGTCATTTTCATTTGCATACTCAGTATTGTTGATTAGTTTGTTTTTGTTTAGTGGTGTATGGCTACAATGTGCGACAAAGAATGTAGATGATTGTGTGATAAATGAAATGATTACTTTGATAAACAATGCTATCTCAATTTTCATGTTTGTTGTGATTAGTTAGGTGACCATAATCCCAACAGAGAGGATGGATGATACAGGACAAAGTGGGGATGCAGTACCCTCACTTCTTACCTGAGTAAAAGTAGAATTTTGGTGGTACAAAAGCTTCCAAAGTGGGGAGGAATGATCTAGGAGGCTCCCCAGGCTCAGAAAATGCTCAAACATCAAAGTTATCAGAATTAGATGAAACCAATTCCATTGCATCCAACTCATTGCACTGATTCCAACAATATATTTACTTTCTCAAACGGACGTTGTATGCGAGAGTTATCATACTCTAACCATTTTCTCAAACAACTAAAAAGTCAAAGGACTGGAAAAAATTCAATGCTAGCGTCAGCATGACATCACCAATGACAGCTCATGATGCAGACTTGGACTAATGGCAGTGTGACATGTGGCAGCAGTTGACTGGGAAGATGTGGATGGTAGATCCACTTAGAGGTTGACATGTGGCACTTTGTTGGCAAATGAAGAAGTGCCACGTGGCCCAGACATGGGCTGCCACGTGGCACCCAGTCAGGGTTGAATGGAAAGTGTTAAAAATGTTTGGGGGTCCATGGGTTTTGAACCCAAGACCACCCACCAATCCAAGTGCCTTGAGGAGAGCACTAACACCAACACGCCCCACATGTCTCTTGTTAAATGATATGCATTTAATTTTATTTAAATTGTAATATATTACTATGTGGGCGGAAGGGGGCTGGGGCTAAGCCCCAACCCATGGTTTTATGGTGCTATGTGACCCTGTTTGGGGGGGCGCACCCATCCATTGGGGGATTATCCCATATATTTCCAGAAAGTGGTTTTTTAAACCATATATTAATGATTATTTTGGGATTTCTGACTGATATTTAGTCAAGAAAATGGATTTTTGAGGATTTTGAGGCCATTTGAAGGGGGATTTGATCCCAAAAAGAGGCCAGATCTTGAGGGAAATTGGGATTCCTCATCTGATCCTTAAAACCTATAAAAACCAGGTCTTTTGAAGCCTTGAGGAGACTTTTTGATGCAGGGTTTTGAAGGAGCAGTTTGTAAATTTTGGCCTTTTCTCATGTTTTGAGAGGTGTTTTTCTCATGTTGTTGAGAGGATTTTGATGGTGCATGCATGAATCTGAGAAAGGAGGTCTTTCACAACAGACATGAAGCATGTAATGTAACAATAAAGAGCATTGTAAGATAACTTTGAGGATTTTAAAGAGCAATAAAGAGGTCCTCCACTTGGAAGCGGGCCTGGAGATGTAGCCAATGATTGGTGAACTTCGTTATCAACCTCTTGTCTCTATTTCTCTTTCTGTTTTTCTGTTCTATTCTCTTCATTTGCAACATGGATATTAATGGTTGATCTCTTTATTCATTAATAAGAATCAAGTAAAAGTCACATTTGATATTTCAAAAACAAGATAATAAGTTTATGTATTTCGTATTCTTAACGATCCGATGCAAAAAGTACAGTAAACTAACTTGAAAATTTATCAGTAATACCTTCATTTTTGGATCAAATATTCACCTCGATAACTCTGGTGTACTGTTTATTTGATGTGATGTTGTTGATGTGATGCTTCTCATTTTATATGCTCATGATATAATAATGATACATTGATTATATACTACTGATAAAAGTTGACATTTATATATTGTGGTTAAAGTTTCAAAATTTCTCATATTGATTCACTCCCGCCCCCTCTCAGTATTCCAACAATTAGTATCAGAGTGAGTCCTTCACGAAATAAATTTAACCACTAGAAGGAAGATCATGGACTACACTCAGACTAGAGAACCATAGTTTGATGGTCAGAATGGTATGAGCTATATGACGTAGAGAAACAACATGAAAGAATTTTTGGAGCACATGGATATGATGTTTGGTACTTAGTTGTTATAGGATACACTGCTACAAAGATACCGAAGACTACATCCAAGAAGGAATTGAAAAGAAACAACAAAATAGCAATGGATTTCATCTGGGAAGGATTACTTGATCTTGTCAGAGAAAAAGTTGGAAAATGTTCATCAACTAAAGAAGCTTCAATAATAATGAAGGAATCAACAAAAGAGAAGATCATAATCATCCAAGGAAGGAATTTAGAAGTACTACACCACATAGAAGATCATTCACTCTCAGGTATGTAAATTTATTTTATGGTCATTGTTTTAATTGTAGTAACTTTGGACATAAAGTTGTAGATTACAGGGCTTATGCAAGAAATGTTCAAGCAAGAAATGCTTATGTGGCTCCACATAACATTTAATGTTACAATTGGAACAATTATGGTCACATAACTCATGACTGTAGAAGCATGATGGATACTTCTATGAAAGAGAACAATAATATCATATATAATAAATTTTGGAAAAGAAAACATGAATAAGTAAAAGAAGAGCATATGAATGAAGGACACCCATAAGTCATATTCTCAATATTGAAAATAGTACGAGATCAAGAAAAATATACAGGAAAAAAGGAAGATGTCAGATACAGGAAGGTTTGGATAAGAAATTAAAGACAAGAAGAGCAGGTGAATAAATAATAGGTGTGAGAGATCACAGGATTTACAGTAGCGCGAGAAAGAAAAGAAGAGCATGTGAATAAAGAACAAGCCAATGAGATTTTACTTTCAGGAATTGTAGTGCAAGATCATAATGAGTCCACTTGAGAAAAGGAAGAAGTCATATTTCAGAGAGATGATGAATCTACATACGAAGAGGAATATTACTACGCATTAGGGAAAAATCCTCCATTGTTTTTAGCCATCTGACTTGGCGAATCCCAGTAAATTTGAATATTAAAGAGGGGGAGCCTATGCAGTAGCTACTACATATCATAGAACCATCCTTTGAGCAATTTGAAGTATTTGTAGAGACAGATTCAAAGAATTCATATAGAAGAAGTACAAAATGACAGATTGATCAATTGAGAAGTAGTTTTCCCATGAAGATAATAGATGAATATCATCGACACACTTTCCAGGAAAGGATATATTCATTAGATGTTCAAGGATGTATTTTATATCTGTGGCCATAATTGATTCAGTTTGATAAACATGAATATGTGATTATAAGTTACAACAAATAAGCCTTCATGATAATATAGTGACAGATGGGTCAACATTGTGGATAGTTGAGTAGTAGAGTTACGGACAATTTTTGACATATGTACATAGATTGATTTATGAGATCATTGATAGGTCTAGTTAGATATATGATAAAGCATATTTACAATTGGAATCATTCGAATTAGTTGAAAAGTGGAATCCATTGGTCAGAAGAAGACAAGTAGTGAAAAGAATAGCAGAACAGGGAAAGAGAAACCTTCAGTAGAAGCTATATCACCAGAGGGACATTGTTGAACAACATGATCATTAATCATTATTTTTAGGTTCCTGTGGTGTGAGTTTTCAGAATTATTTTCTAAATTATCCACAGTGAAATTCATTTGTATCTACGTTTCAAATCCTTTACCTGGATTCATCTTCATGAAAGATTAGTAAACATGATGGGTCACTTGAAGTCAAGAAATTTTGAATGCTTTTTATATATTTCATAGAATTACAAGATGAAGAAGCAATGGAAAATGAGAAACACTGGAAGAGAGGAAAGGAAACGGACACAAGAAGCCCCATATTGTTTGACAACTTGTAGAGAAGTAAAGGGAAGATAAATAGTTAGAGAAACAAAACAAGAAATAAAGGTTAGAAGCATGCATATAGGGGGAGACATACCGACAGGGGGAGTTATCCTTTTTCCCATGATGTCAAAGGGAGAGAAGGAAATATATCAAAAGAGAAATATTCAAGCACATGAAGTAAGACAAGGATTATTTAGAGAAGGTATATTTTCAGGGGGGAGTCACTCCTTGCTATAAAAAGAGAAGAGGAACGGGGAAAGAAACACGAGGAAAAAAACATGTGAAGAGAAAGAAAAGACGCATGAGATAGGGGGAGAATCCCTAAGGTGATGACCTAACCTAGGTCAAACCCCACAGTTAGGAAGCTCACATATTTTCCATATTCTCTATAAGTCCTCAAAGGGACTACCAAGGATCTCTACAGTAAATACTTTTCTCTCTGTATTTTATAAAAAGACTAAAACCTTCTCTACACAGTGTCCTTCAATATTCGATCAAGTTTCTTCCTAAATTGATCACATGAAATGGATAAATTTAATTTATCCTTCCCTTTGTTGTGTTCTCTATTCTAGATTTAGGATCTAAAAATATCCATTATACCCCTTGAATTCCAATTCATTAATTTGAGCTCTCTATGACTCTCTAGTGCATTATCTGTTTACATGAGCTATAATAGTCATTTCCCTCTCCTCCTATAGAACCTCATTATATAACCATAAGCTTATGTGTAGGTGTCTCTGGCTCTAAGTCTCTGAGTATAAGAGCTTATTCACCATACAACCCAATCCCATGACTGTGTGCTAAGTATTTCAGGGGTTGAGTCCTTGACTCAAATATCCATGCAAAGGACCCCTCAAATCCTTATTACACTGATATGTGTCAATACCTTCAATGAATCGAATCATTTTGCATCCCAACCCAGAATTAAATCACAATCAACTTATCAATGAGAAATAAACCTACATCCGCCAATTTTCTCTTATTTTATCATCATTCAAGGGTTGATATTTCTTCTACACCTCGCTTGTGATATGATGGTTGGTAATGAATAAAACCTTGGGTGGACGATTGTGATTGTTCTGATTTTATGACTAGATATAACAATTAATATGACCTCGACAGGGATCTGACGATTCCTAAATATTCCTTCTTAAGCTTAATGTGATATGGATCATTGATCTTGTGAATGATCGATGATCATCGAATAGATTCCACAATTCAGATCCTCCTTAGAATTTTTATCCTCCAATGAGAGTTTCGACTGTAACTCTCTTCCTCGACTCACAAACTTGCAAATTGAACCAAGAACTGTAACACACAATTCCTTGGATATATATGGCCATGTTAACACTTGCAAAGATATCCTAGTAACCCTATTACTAAGGCATTTATCCAATGAGACAGAGTCTTCCTTCTGAAAAAGATTGAAATAAATCTTCCTTTTCTCTATTAATTTAATACATTCATATTGTACATAGATTACATTAGTATTTAATGCCTCCTAGACCTAGATCTTATCCAATAGGTATTTTTTCCTCTCTCTGGGTTGGTTACTCATCCATTTGGCCACCCAATATAATTCCCATAGGATTAAAATTATAAACAACATGGTCTGAAGCTAATCTTAGCTGAGATCCACAAAATTCTCAACAAATACCTAATATAGACTTCAGATCAATAATATTATCCTAAGATCCTATAATCACTCAACTCCTCTCTTTGAGATCTGTCTTATTTAAGTAGTCTCGATTTCATTAAAATCTCTCATACTAATTACATTAATATTTAGAAACCAACCATTATCCTCCTTAACAATCTCACTTTTCTAGATACATGCACATAACTGAAGAAATACAACATTTTATCAGGGAACCAACTCCCTTAGTAAACTTTGAGAGACCCCTAGGTTTGTTCCTTAGGTCACATATTTGGAAGCTCATATTCTCTTGCATCAGACTCCTGAGGTTGAAAAAATTCATGATCTCCTGATCATGTGTTTCATAAGTTGGTATCAAAGTCCCCCTGGATCCCAAACTTGAGTTTGTAGTTGTCCAAATGCTTTTCACCCTTACTTCTACTACATAACTGTTGTTTGTTGGCCTATTATTTTCCTTTCAATCGACTGCAAGTTATTATTGATCATATATTTTTCTTCTAAGATTCTCCATCATCAGCTCCCATAAATATTCAATAACAAAATCAATTTATGATATCTTCATCTCCTGAAATCCCTTGCTATATTCATAAAAATCTATTGGGTTGCATATCCTTTCTATAGTTTATTGTTGTTTCTTTCTATTGGATGCATTACATTTTTCAGTTCCACACCTTTGGCTATTCTCAAGGTTTTGAGAACATTAAGTACCTAATAATACACATTCTC
The DNA here is from genome assembly GCA_009831015.1 of Picea engelmannii. Classification (NCBI taxonomy): domain Eukaryota; kingdom Viridiplantae; phylum Streptophyta; class Pinopsida; order Pinales; family Pinaceae; genus Picea; species Picea engelmannii. The sequence goes on from ML815519.1 coordinate 16,140, forward strand.
CAATTCCATACTTAATTTATGGAATATTTCCTGCAAATTTTGCTCTTGAATTTGAATAAAACAACATATCAAAATCAAATTCTTCATACCTTCACTTACCAAATCAGAAACATCCTCATTAGCCAATTACATCATTACTTATTTTTACTTATATATATCCCAATGTAACATTTCCTCAACAGAAATATCTCCAAGCCAATTCATTGGCTTACTTGTATCTTCATCATCCTCAACATCTTCATTCTTCAAGTATACACAATATTTCTTATCATTTTCTTCATAAAACAATGATGTCTCAATCTATGATAAGAGAAAACTCAAAATGTGCATATTTTCTATGGATTGCCAATCTCCATAACCTACATACATACACCAATTTTCAGATTCAAAATTATTAAGCTATGTTGTTTCCACCTTCATCTTTTGTTGTTCTAAATACCCAATTCCTTCATTTTGATTCTTTTCTGAAGATATATTCACCAACGAAACATCTTCGTCTGTATGACAAATATTCCTATCTTCTATTGGCCTCCTTGATAAAGTTCTCTTATATCTTTTTGCAATCCCGCCATCCCTTTTTGCTTGGATTCCTGCAACTACATTTTCCTGGTATTTCTCATATGCCTCTAGCCAATCAATGGGGATTTCTACATCATCCTCAAACATTAATTCTTGCTTAGGTTCACACTAGTGAAATCCTTCAACTTTCTCCAACTTTATAACATCTTCAAACAACTGTTCCTCTATACTATCTCTTTGTCCTAACCATTTCTTATGACTTCCTCTGTATTCAACATAATTTAAATTATGTGTTGTTGTTATGCTTTTAGAAAGAATATCTCCATCCTCTTCAACCTCTATGACAGTCTCAAATAGTTTTCTAGATTCTTCCTCTACATAACTTGCAATCACATACAATGGGTTAAAATAAAAAATATGAGGGTTACTATCCTCATCCAATTCATATATCATCACATCATCATGTTGATATGAACTCTGCAAAGATTTCATGAGAATTTCTACAAGTATTTCTTTATCTTCATATCCTTCTCCAAGGATATCTCCTTCCTCTGGTTCACAATAAAAAAATATGCATCCCATACTCAACTTCTCTAAGTTCCTTCTTCAACTTGACATGCATTCTCTGTCTCAACTTCACCTGAAGTGAATGCCATCTCACTTTCTTCTTTCTCAGTATCCATCCGTACCATTGGTATTTTTGACTTTCATTTAGAATCTTCTCTATCATACTGAGTCTTTCTTTCAATTCATCCAACTCTCTATCAAAGTCTTCTTTACTCATCCTTAATCTTCCATCTACCTTGGCATCCTTTTTACTTATCTTGTTGTGTTCGACTTCATGAATATCGATAGTCATCTTATCTTCCTTCTATGGACTCTCCTTTCCCACCTATGAGCTGCAAAAAACCTCCTTCATATCTCTGTAACAAGTATCCTTCTTGTTACCAATATCAAGTCATCCTCTTGGCATCTACCTGGATCTCTACAACATAACCTTTCTTGAGAAATCCTACTCATCAGCTTCTAATGCGGCTTGGATGTTGTTTTCTAAATGCTCACCTTCACTTGAGAACCTGTGTTGTTATCATCTCTCAAAACTTACTTTTTTTACTCTGCCAAAAGCCTTACTCTGCTACAATTTTCACTCTACAACTTCCTTCCTATACCATGCTAATATTATCTGCATCCAAAATACATTTTAGACCAAATCAATTTAATTTTTTTTTTAGCTGAGAGATGATCTCATTCCTCCTTTTGGCTAGAAATCCTAACCAGATCCAAAATATGAACTTAATTTTCACCTCTGTTGCCTTTGCAACTCTACAATTTTTCATGTATCCACCTGCCAGAACAATCTTCAATATCTGTAAAGAACATCAATGTTCTTTCACTTCTCAAAAATCTCAACCTATTAAAATTTATAATCCACCATAACATTCAATTTACAAATAGTGTTCTCTACTATGATGCTAAAAGTGATGACCTAACCCAGGTCAAATCCCACAGTTAGGAAGATCACATATTTTCCAGCTGCTCTATAAGTCCTAAAAGGGTCTGCCAAGGATCTCTACAGTAAATACTTAGCTCTTTGTAGTCTATAAAAATACTAAAACCTTCTCTACATAGTGTCCTTCAATATTCGATCAGGTTTCTTCCTAAATTGATCACATGAAATGGATCGATTGAATTTCTTGTTCCCTTTGTTTTTTTCTATGTTCTGGATTGAGGATCTAAAGATATCCATTATACCCCCTGCATTCCAGTTTGTTAATTCGAGCTCTCTATGACTCTTTAGTGCATTCTCTATTTGCAGGCATTATAGAAGTCATTGCACTCTTCTCCTATAGAACCTCATTCTATAACCATAGGATTGTGTGGAGGTGAATCTATCTCTAAGTCTTCGAGTGTAAGATCCTATTCACCATAAAACCCAATCCCATGACTGTGTGCTATGTATTTTGGGGGTTGATTCCTTGGCTCAAATATCCATGTAAAGGACCCTTGAAATCCTTATTACACTAACACATGTCAATACCTGCAATGACTAGGATCATTTCACATTCCAACCTAGATGGACTAGAAAATTAATAAAATTCTTAGACCTTGATATGACAGAGTATTAATTAATCAACAAATTATAAACTTAGAAGCCTAACCAGAGTCTAAGCCTAAATCTAGACTAAGTCTAAGTACAAATTTAAATAAAGGACTAAATAAAATAGGAAATAAGTTAAAACATTTGTGATAAAATCAAACTCTAGGAAAATAGGGAATAAAAACTTAAAGTTTGGGAAAATTGCACATGTGTGTATGAAATTAATAAAAAGGATTTTTAAAAATAGAAACAAATAAAACATGAGAGAATATGTGTACACATAGAATAACATCTTGAGTCAAACTACCACTAATTCTAACTAAAAGAAGACTCATAATCCAACTCTAACTAAGATCTAGTTAGGGGACACCATTAAATGAGAATTTGGGGAACAAAGCGACAACTAAGAGTGAAAATAGGAACACATTGGGAAATGTGTGGGAAAAAATCTTTTTAAATCAAATAAAAGGGGTAAATACATGTGCAAATTTGGGAGAGTGTGTTAAGAACCAAACATCAATATAGCATGG